>CM062814.1:558995400-559275850 GCA_031772625.1 Pinus tabuliformis | reverse complement strand
TTTACAAAACTTCCCGATAGCCATCCAGAGTATGCATTAATTTGAAATGACCATTTCAATTAAGCTAAAGGAATACTTATCCAAGTCCTTTTACATAGCCCTTTTTACGTTGGCTATCATTACCAACGCTTTCAACTAATGTCTGTTTATGAGTCTAGCTAGTGGATGCCATTCCTATTGTTGAAAAATTCAACAATTCATGCATTCCCAATACGTCTTCATCCATGCTAATCTTACACTATATATTTCCATTTTTTATGAGTTTCATTTATGCTTACTGCAATTGTTAGGAACATAAATATAACATAATTATCAGTAATGGGTGATTATTTACCACTTTCCAAAGGGTATTACATACAATATGGATGTCATCAGGAAACCTCATTGTGTTGCCCAAAACATGGTAGGTATCCATTCTAATTCCATACCATCTCACAGTGGTCATACTTTATAAACTAATCACTTATCTTATTGCTAAGATGGTTTCCAAAAAATGGCCTCTTTGGATGATTAACATCCTCATAGCCTTACTTCACTTTCCCATCTTTCTCATATTTGTAAAGGATAGAGTGTACATATATGTGTACTAGCTAGAAATAGTGTTCTAGTTACAAAAACTCCCTCTTATGCTTTTTTCATAGCTATCATGCTACTTTCCCTTTACTCAGATGAACTCTACCATGCCCATAATTTTTTTGTCATTTCCTATATCCCCTTAAAGCCAATTATTTTATTCACAAGTTTTAACAAAGGTATTGCATGTTTTGTGGGTTTTAATTCAACTCTTACCTAGAGTTACTTTTTTTTCCTTTTCAAACCCAACAAATCAATTGAGACCAAAACACAAAAGGAAAGAAGAAAGAATAAATCAAGGATAATGGAAATATCTTGACAACAATAGCTAATACAACACAAGATAGCATGGTCAATATTAAACTCAATAATCAAATTTAAAAAGAAAAGACATAATCAACAAAGATATGAAGCGAACAATAACTAGAAATATATTCAAAGCATTCCCATCATTCATTGGCCCACAAAAAATAGTATCTTGAGTTTTGGTGTTTAATATATTCATATATGCACATATTTTTAATCATAATCCTTTACAAGGCTCGTAGTAGCCTCAAAATTTCAACATCCCCCTAAATATTTCCTCTTTAGTATTTCATACATCTTGAGGGGATACTCCCTCATATTTCTTCCTCTCCAATTCACCTCATTTAGTGTTTCTAATCGTTGGTTCATATGCTTGGAATTGGCATGAACCTTTCTCCCTTTGCTTGTAGTCTAGTAATCTTCTTCTCATATGTCCCCCCCCACAGTTCCAACATGTAACTAGTTTTATCTCCTCTATAGCCTTTCGAGGTTTCTTTCTAGCCTTATCAACATGAAATTATTCCATATCTTGAAGGGTTGATGCATATTGCAGCAAATCCTTGCATGTATGATATAGTTTATAGTAGCATTGTGTTTAGACTTGTTTGATCTTCTTCTCTTGTAATGGGACTTTTATTATCTATCTTGCAACTCTTAAGTTCAACCTTCAACATATTAATGATTTCTATCCTATCAAGGAAATTTTCCATTTCTTACTCATAATGTACTTGGTCCATCCTATGATGTACCCCTCTATTTTCCATCCTTTAAATTCTTGTTCGAAATTTGTCATTGTATGTGTTATCGCACAGAAACACACACAGAACTGTTAGTTTAATTAGCACAAACAGATTTAATTGTTACCTTGTCTTTCCAATAATATGCATGTTGATTTTATTTTGTTCACACATCTAAAACTAGTTTTTGTCATATGTCTATCAAAAGGAAATATCATTATGTCTATGCTCATACTACTTAGAAGATTAATATTAAAATTTTACAAAATTTAGCGACCATAACATTTGTAGGTTTAAAAGTCAGTTAAGAACAAACTACCATATCAGAATCTTCCATTCCTATCATTTCACAATCCTGATATCAATACAGATTGTGCATACAACATACCATCTACAACCAACACCCAAATGCACACAATAAACAATCATTATGAAGAACAACACCCTATTCTATAGTGCCAAATTTTAATCTCCAAAGGTCAAGTGTAGCACCTTTTCTTCCATCTCATCTATCCTAGAACCCATCTAGTCCAAATATTGAACCTATATTCTCTCATACCACTTTGTAACACACCCTCCCACCCACTATAGTCTTTATTAGGTAGTGGAAGGTGTTATATTAAGCTCACCTAACCTCCATGGTTTGGCTATGGAAACTAGGTCTCAAAATTCCTATTTCTCCTAAAGATAGTAGAATTAAACTTGGATACCACCATCACATTGATGTCTTCAAGATATTTTTGGATCAAAAGATACAGTCATTTAAAGTTTCAACATTTAAACCTTGTCATGTAGGTGAGAATCTACCATGTGGAATCCACATGGAAACCACACAACACCGATGTGACATCCACATGGCATCCATAGGGTTCACATGTGTTAACTCTCTCGACTTTTCACATGGCACCCCTACCTTACCCAGGTGGTGTCATGCCACCTTCTGGCATCGATGTGTCGTGAAATACACCCACATGGCACCTAACACTTCACATATCTAGATGGGCCCAAAGTTCTAACCCCTTAGCATGTTATGTTAATAATACATTATATTTAATTCTCTGAATTTTGGCCCTTTAAGGGAATTCCACTAATCCAATCCTTTGGATCCTTGAAGCCCTCGACTAGTCTATCATCACATGCATGTTCGAGATCAGTTCCACATCCAATTATTTGGACCTATAGACTAGTCCAGACCTCCAAATTCCTATAATCATAGTCTATATCAGCCCCATTGTTTGAGCTTTCACTATGATTTCACACCTCTAGTAAATGGGTATGAACTCTCACACCTCTAGTATATCTTGGGTCCCACCATCTAGCATACCCTTTTTTCCTCATAATTAGGTTCAGCCCCGAACATGATGATGCTAACCTCACTAGCTCCCACAATGCATAATAAATAATATAAAATAAACTATAACCCTAAAGACCCTATTCCTATAAAAAATTATTAATATATATCCATCTCATGAGTTGACTTGGTCTATCCCCATTTGGGATCTAGCTCCACTGCAAGCTAATTCTCACGCTTTATTTAAATTCTTGAACCTCTACACCAGCCTAAACTAGCTCGATTATAGCCCAAAATTCAAGTTTTTCAACCTTATTAACTCAAAGTTCTCTTCTAGGTTTTATCAAAGCGTTAAGGTTTATGAAGTTTCTAAGTCCTGGTTTTACCCAAAACATGTGCAATCACAAATTAGATCAACTTAATGAATTCAATTCTAACCACTATTAAATCACACTCTGAGAGATATGAATTTTCCTATTAGTAGGTTCCATAAACTCCTCACACAATCCTTTGAAACAACATCATGCTTCAAATTCCATACATAGTGATTCCTGATGACAAAGTGCTTGTTATGAAACCAGCTCACAAAAAGATAGAAAAGAGAGATCAACGCCTTAGAATTCAGCCTCTTCGAGGGGGCAACCTCCTTTACATTACATAAATGAACAATTCTTGGATGATACAAATGACAAAACCTCCTTTCTATATATAGGAGTCTAAGGAGTCACAAATAATCCAGCCGACCTAACAATAATAATATAAAGCCACAAAAATAACAATAGAGGGATTCTATGGGGCACAGAAATAACAATATGGGGGTAATAGGGGCACAACAATATAAATAAGGGGTATAACTACAATAGTAATGGGGTAATCACTAGTATTATAGGGACCCAACATGCCCCTCTCCTTCAAAAAAGTGTTGTCCTCAACGCTTGAGTAGTTCTGGATACTTCTGCATAAAATTCTCATCCTCCCATGTGGAATCTTCAGCGGATAAGTTCTTCCACTTGATAAGATACTCTGAAATTGATCGATTTCGTAGCTGTCGAGTTCTTGTTTCTGTGACTGCTTCTGGTTCCAATATAATTTTTCCTTCCTCGTCAAGTTCTGGCAATATTGTTTGAATTGGGAGCTTGTCACCTATAACCTTCTTTAAACATGAAACATGGAAAACTGGGTGCAATCGAGAAGCTGCAGGAAGCTCCAATTTGTATGCCATAGTACCAATCTTTTGCAACACCTTGTACGGACCATAATACTTTGGTGATAATTTATTATCCTTCTTAGCTTGCTTTAGGGACATTTGCTTATATGGTTGTAGCCGTAGGAATACCCAATCACCTACATCAAAACTTCTTTCACTGCGATGTTGATCTGCCTGTTGTTTCATTCTATTTTGTGCCAACACGAGGTTATCCTTTAAGAGTTGGAGGACTTGTTGTTGATGTTCGATGTGATGTTCCACTGCCTGAACCTTAGAATTTTCTCTTAAATATGATGTGATGGATGGTGGTTGATACCCATAAAGTGCCATAAATGGGGTCATTTTTGTTGCTGTATGGAAGGAAGTGTTATACCACCATTCAGCCAGAGGCAACCATTTGACCCATTGTGTCTGTTTATCAGATACAAAGCAACGAAGATATCCTTCCAAACATTTGTTTACTATCTCAGTTTGCCCATCAGATTGAGGATGATAAGATGAGCTATGAGCTAACTGAGTACCAAGACAAGAAAATAATTCTGTCCAAAAATTTCCAGTGAAAATGGGATCTCTGTCACTTACAATAATCTTTGGGTTTCCATGTAGCTTTTGAACTGTTTCCATAAATGCAGTAGAAACTGTACTGGCTTTAAATGGATGTGATAATGCACAAAAGTGTGCATACTTGGTAAGTCTGTCAACTACCACCATGATGACACTCTTTCCCTCAGACTTGGGTAAACCTGTGATAAAATCCATTGAAACCTCCTCCCAACGTTGGCTTGGAATGGATAAAGGTTGTAATAGACCCGGTGTCTTAATTGTTTCAACTTTATTTTGCTGGCAAACCAAACATTCCACCACAAACTTTTGAATATTTGATTTAAGGCCATCCCAAAAAATTCCTTCTTAACCCTGTGGTAAGTTTTTAAAAATCCTGAGTGCCCTCCTAAGGGAGAAGTGTGCAATTCCATAAGAATCTTTTGTTTTAGCTGGGAATTCTTACAGAGGTATAAGCGATCTTTGTACCATAACGAATCATTTTCCAGCTAAATGTATCAGAAGTACTAGAATCTTGTTTTAGCTTTCGAATAAGTTCCCACACTTCTTCGTCATTCTTCCATTCCTCCCTTGCTTCGTTTATCCAATCTGGTTGGATAATAGAAATGGCACACAACAATGCTTCCACATCCTCATCCTTTCTTGAGAGTGCATCTGCCACCACATTTTGCTTCCCTTTTTTGTAGATGATTTCAAAGTCATAACCCAACATCTTTGTGACCCACTTTTGTTGCTCTTCAGAGGATAATCTTTGTTCTAAAAAGTATTTAAGGCTATCATGATCCGTTTTTACCTTGAAGTGTCTTCCCATTAGGTAGGGTCGCCATTTCTTAAGTGCATGGAGTATTGCCAACATTTCCTTCTCATAAATAGCTTTGCTTAAAAACTTTCCCTTGATTGGACGACTTTCAAAAGCAATGGGTCTTTCATCTTGCATTAGAACAGCACCAATTCCATTTCCTGAAGCATCACATTCCACAATAAAGGTTTTTGTGAAGTCCGGTGTAGCTAAGACCGGTGCTTGGCACATTGCCTCTTTAAGATGTTCAAAGGCCTTTGTTGCTTCCGGAGTCCATGAAAATGAATCTTTCTTCAATAATGTTGTTAGAGGTGCTGCTATTCTCCCATAATTCTTAACAAACTTGCGATAATACCCTGTCAACCCAAGAAATCCTCGCAGATGCTTTATGGATGTGGGGATTTTCCATTCCTTAATGGCTTTAATTTTGCTAGGGTCTACCTTAACTCCTTCATGAGATACAATATGACCCAAATATTCCACCTCCTGGACTCCAAAGAAACATTTGGATCTTTTTGCATATAATTGTTTCTCCTCCAATAGTTGTAGCACCCTGTCAACATGTTCAACATGATCCTTCCAAGACTTGCTGTAGATTAGTATATCATCAAAAAATACTAACACAAATTTTCTAAGGAATGGTTTGAAAATTGAATTCATCAAACCTTGAAATGTTGAAGGTGCATTGGTAAGGCCAAAAGGCATGACCAAAAATTCATAATGACCCTCATGAGTTCTAAATGCCGTTTTCGGAATGTCTTCAATCTTCATTCTGATTTGATGATATCCCGAACGAAGATCCAACTTGGTGAAGTAAATTGATCCATGCAATTCATCCAGTAATTCATCAATAACAGGAATGGGGAACTTATCTTTAATAGTGAGCTTGTTGAGCTCCCTATAATCCGGACACATGCGCCATGATCCATCCTTCTTGTGCACCAATACTACTGGAGCTGAGAAAGAACTTTGACTCGGTTGAATTATACCAGCCTCTAGCATTTCTGCAACCATACGTTCAATTTCACTTTTTTGGACATAGGGATATCTGTACGGCCTGATGTTTGGAGGAACACTTCCTGGAATCAGATGAATAGCATGATCATGATCACGCATAGGTGGGAGACCTTTGGGAGTCTCAAATACCTTGGAATGATTGTCCAGGACTTTTTGGAGATCTGGAGAAATAGATGATTCCAATGTGGAAACATCTAGCGAACATAATTGTGCAATTACACCTCTTTGCTCCTTTTTTAGAAGCTTTGTCATGCCATTAGAGCTGATTATTTCCTGGTTTCCCTGCAATACCCCTTAATTCAACTTCCTTTCCTTCCACAGAAAATTTCATGAAAAGTTCTTGAAAATTAAAAGCTATTGTACCCAAGGATTGTAGCCATTGGACTCCTAGTACAACATCAGCACCTCCCATTGGAATGGAAAGCATTGGGCTAGTCAATACATATTCTCCCATGGATAGCTTGATATTATGGCACTTTCCAGAACAATTTATTGTTCCTCCATTTGCAATCATCACTTGACACTCTGGTGCTGGATATAGGAAGCAATTCAATTCTTTTGCTACCCTACAATGAATAAAATTGTGGGTGCTTCCTGAATCAATCAACACTATTACCTTTTTCTTCTTGATTTGTCCTTCTATCTTGATGGTTTGAGGAGTGGTAATTCCCGCCAATGCATTACAAGATATGGTCGGATTTATTTGTTCTTCATCTAGGCTTTGTTCCTGGAATATATCCTCTTCTTTTGACCTTTCTTGCTCCTTTTCTTCTTCCTCTTCACAATCTATGTAGAATAATTTCTTCTCAGCACACTTATGACCTTTTGTGTATTTGCTATCACAATTGTAACAAAGCCCTTTTGCTCTTTTTTCTTCCAATTGTTGTGGTGTCAACCTTGTAGGTTGTGGAAGACTATGGGCAACAACACTTCCGTCTTTATAGTTGTGAAGGTATGCTTCCTAGTTGCCATAATTTTGCTTTCCATTTTTCTTGCTAACCTGAATGCCTTCTCTAATGAATCAGGTTCCCAAAGGCGCACATCATGTTGGATATTATCCTTTAAAGACCCTATGAACACATCAATCCTATGCTCCTCTGGAATATCTTTTACCCTTATGTTCAATTTTTGGAACTCCTCAATGTGCTCCATTATTGAACCCTTTTGTTTGAGACTTATCAATTGGCTAAAAAAAGTGTTGCTTTTTGTATCCTCATAATGTGCTATCAATTCTTCCGTAAAAATTGCCCAAGTGATAAATTGTTTACGAGAACAAAGCCATTGATACCATACAAACTGATTTGGTTCCAAATATAAAGTTGCCATACGTACCTTTTGTGTGTTTTGCACATTATTGAGATCGAAGAATTGCTCCATCTGTAATATCCATGTGGCGGGATCCTTGCCATCAAACTTCCTCATATCGATTTTTGGAACATGGTGAGTCTTCGATCCAACATTAGAGTCTATGGAATCATGATTAACATTTCTTTTGTTCTCATCATGAGTTTCCTTTACTACCTTTTCACCATTAGTGACCCTTTCTTGTAGCAACTTCTTCAATTCATCCATCTTATCATCCATGCCATCAATTTTAAATCCATGCCATCAATTTTGTCAATCTTAGCTTCCATGCCATCATCTTAGCTTCCATTCCCTTTATCTTAGATTCCATGCCATTTATCTTAGATTCCACGCCACTTATCTTAGCTTCTGTTAGCTTTTGTGAGCGTGACATTTGTTGCACTTGTTCTTGTAATTTTGATATATCATGTAGCATTTCTTCCTCTTCTTCATGAGTCATGCTAGAGCTTTCAGGTTCCTTACTAGGTGTTTGCATTTTCTTTCCTCGGGGCATCAGTTACCGATAATAATGTTTTACTATGCCCTTTGAATTCGTTAAACCAAGCTTACACAAAAATTAAAAAAAACTACACACCTTTTTTCACTTTATAGAAGCCTGATATTGAATCTGATGTATCTCTGTAATTTCGGATCATCCAATTCTGAAATTGCTACCTGTAGTAGCCTTCTGCGTCCTCTTTCCAATGCCACAAGTCTGAGCCAAATTGGATTTCCCAAGGAAGAGTTATGTGAAATCTCCCACAGTGACTTGCTTTTAGACTGGTTCAGTAGAGCGAACTTGTACGACGTGCCACGAGTCACTGTTTCAACCTTTGAATCTGAAACACCACAAACGAAACTACAGTCCGTCCTCTTTCTGTACCTTTTACGAAATTTCAATCCGATCCTCAGAGAGAGAGTTATGACGATTTTCCCCAGGTCACCTGTTTTGAATGTAATTCAGGAGTCTGCAAAAAGACCAACTTCCTCAGATCATATCTCCGAAAATATCACGAAAAGCTCTGAAATTCGGACCCAAGGTTCAGCGCGATTCTTCTCAAATGGGTTTTTTTTGCGACTTCTGAAACGTCACAGAAAAAAAGTTATAGCGAAAATTCCACGATGACCTGTTTGGAGCAGCGAAACCCTAGAATCCAAAGCTCTGATACCAAATGTTATGAAACCAGCTCACAAAAAGATAGAAAAGAGAGATCCACGCCTTAGAATTCAGCCTCTTCGAGGGGGCAACCTCCTTTACATTACATAAATGAACAATTCTTGGATGATACAAATGACAAAACCTCCTTTCTATATATAGGAGTCTAAGGAGTCACAATATAATCCAGCCGACCTAACAATAATAATATAAAGCCACAAAAATAACAATAGAGGGATTCTATGGGGCACAGAAATAACAATATGGGGGTAATAGGGGCACAACAATATAAATAAGGGTATAACTACAATAGTAATGGGGTAATCACTAGTATTATAGGGACCCAACAGTGCTAAACCACAAAACTTTCACACACCATACCAAAAGGAATTTATCCTAGCAATTTGAGAAGTACATCTATTAGGATTGCACCAATTAAAGGCCATTCTTGGAAAGACAACAACAACATCTAAACAAGAAAAAAAACTATGTTATTCAAAACTTATTAAATAATTCAAATCACAATCTGTAATGGTTTCGTTAGGCACATCTAGTAGTCATGCATGACCATATAAGTAACTCTACACTTTAGGATCATATTAAGAAACATAGATTCCTCCAAGTCACTCATAATCATAATAATATACATTTAAAACTTTTCATCGCACATAATAATAATATCACATTCCTGTAATGCTGATACATTCACTTCTATAACATATACCAAATAATACTTATCATTAATAGTGCAACACATATGTAAGAAAATACACTTATATGTATAACTTGAATGACTGGTAAATGAGAGAGGGACTTCAACTCTTGACCCAACCATAGGCATCTACACTCTAATATTTCTTACAACTGACCACCCTCGACCAATATTCAAATTCTGTGGAGTTAAGTGATTAAGGGGGTTCACACCAACACCAATCAACCAAATCACACAGGAATCTAGAGAACATAGTGTTTCCACGTACTAAGCAATATGGAAATACATAACACATCGTTTTTCCACCTACTAAACACTACAGGAATCTAGAGTCCACAATTTCTCCACCTACCTAACGATATAGGAATCCAAAGTCTATAGTGTGTCAAACTATTGAACAATACAAGGATCTAGAGTCCAAAATGTCTCCACTTTCTAAACAATAAAGGGATATAAAGTCCACAGTGTCTCCACCTACTAAAACATATAGGGATCCAAAGTCCATAGTGTTTCCATCTGGTGAACAATACATGAATCCAGATTCCATAGTGTCTACACCTACTAAACAATATAAGAATCTAAAGTGTACAATGTCTCCACCTACTAAATAATATAAGAATCTAGAGTCCACATTATCTCCACCTACTTAGCAATACATGAATCTACAATCCATAATGTCTCCACTTACTTTACACATTACTTCATTCCACACTCCTCTATGTGCTTTAGTAACATTAATCTTAGTGTCAAATTTCCCTTATATGATCTCTGTCACATTTTTGCAGAAAAAACATCTAAGTATGCTCCCCTCATTCTCCTTCTCATTGATATATTTTGTTTTTGACCTAGTTGCATCATCTTATGTGTTGGCCACACCACCATGCCCTATGATGATAGAGACTTTATCAACTCATCCTTCACATAGGTGGAACATACAATACTTCATTTTTCATTCCAATAGAGCCATAAATTAATTAGGTAGATATGTAGTAAAATAAATGAAGTTCTTGGGTTTACACTCAGCACTGGGAACTCCTCCTCCTTAGCATGTCAATCCATTTCCACTCTTATAGCCAAATCATTATTTTTATTTCCTAATTATTCACATGAATTAATTTACATAGTGACATTGACAAAAGGGGTAGCAAGAAGGGTTGTCACATACCCCACCCTATTAGAGGAACATATTCCTCAACGTTATAGACCTACAACAAAAAATTCAATAGCAAGATTTATAAACACTAAATTACTTTTATGTTAATTTAAATAGTTTACAAAAATGGTTAAGATAACCTCATTTGATTAGCCATTTCCCAAGAACCTTCATTTTGTCCAAAGTTCTTCCACTATAAATTAACCTACTTTATTAATAAATTCTAGGGTGTGATTTTCCTCTATTTCATAACGCATTGTGGTTATGGTTGGAATTATCCCTTGAATTTCACATCTTTCATACAACAATTTTATTAGCATCATTCATGTACTTTTTAGAAAATAAATATGGAAAACATATCGTGCTTTCAGTATGGATGAAAAGTTAGCCTGTAAGCCACTAGCTCCACTCTTTCTAAAATCTAAAATGGCCCACAAAACCTTAGTGCCAACTTGGCGTAAGATCCTCTTCTCATTGAACTCTTTCTTTGCCTAATTGTAGATAAACATATTCCCCCACTTGGAATTCCTTAAGCATTCTCTGTTGATACACATAGCTCTTTTTCCTATCTTAAGCTACTTTGAATTTCCTTCTAATAGAAACTACCTCTTGTTCCATTTTCTTTAGCATATCAGGTCCAAGAACCACTTTTTTCACTAGATCATTCTGGCTAATTGGTGTATTTCATTTTCTACCATATATAGCCTCAAAAGAACTCATCATCAATGATTCTTGATACCCATTGTTGTAGGAAAATTCTTCCAAAGGTAGAAACTTGTCCCACCGCTTCCCAAGCTAGGAAAATCAAGGATATCCAACTTCCTTATCTTGCATTTAGCTTAGGTTGGTCAAATAGTTATCTCAACCCTCCATGATATAACATTAAAACAATCTTCCTTCAAACCAACTAATGGATCCACATTTTCAATGCATGCATTATTGCTACAAGCTCTAAGTCATGAGTGACATAATTTATATCATGCTCCTTCAACTTCTAGATTCGTAACAAATCACCTTTCCTTCCTACATTAATAATTCACCAATCCCTTCCCTACAACCATTAGCGAAGACCATTGGAATCCCTTTTCTGATCATTTAATCTCAATATAGGGGCATGCCTCAGTAGGTGTTTTAATTTTTCAAAACCAATTGCATACTTCCCTATCTAATGGAGTTTGACTCCTTTACTTTGCAATGCTATGATTGGATGCCTAATCTTCAAAAAAATTTGAATGAAGCTCCAGTAATACCTAACGAAACCCATAAAGGACCTAAGTTTTTCCTCATTCTAAGAGGTAGGGAACTCCATGATGGCTGTGATATTCTCAAGATCTACTTCCACTCCCTTGGAAACGATATGTCTCAAGTACTAAAATTAGGATTAGAAGAAATCACTTTTGTTTAATTTTGAATAAATCTTGTGCTCTCTTGATAATTCCAAAACTACTACCAAATGTTCTTCATATTCTTCCTTGGTTTTATAATAAACAAAAAAATATCGTCTACAAAGACTGACACAAAATTGTGCAAATATGGATTGAGAACATTGTTCATCAAGCAAATAAATATTATTGGACATTAGTGAGTCCAAAGGGTACCACCATAAAATCGTAATGCCCATACCTAGTTCTAAACGTTGTGTTACGGATGTCTTCATTCTTAATTCATACTTTATTGTACACAATACTCAAGTCTATCTTCGAAAATGCTACAACTCCTTTCAGTTGATCAAATAAATAATTGATCCCAAGAAAACAATATTTGTTCATTATTGTCTCTTTGTTTAACTATTTGTAGTCAATGCACAATATCAATGTGTCATCCTTTTTGTTCATGAATGCAATTGGATCTCCCTAGGGAAATATGTTGGGTTTGAAGTATCCCCTAACCAAAATTTCCTTTATTTTTAATTTCAATTCCAGTAACTCTGATATGATCATGTGATACTGATCTCTTGAAACTTGTCCCAATCATAGTAATGATTTAATTGAGAAATCAATTTCTCCTCTTGGTTTAAATCCTAGGATTTCCACATGAAACACATCATTGAATTGTTTTAATATTGGATTCTCTTCGATTCTTCTTTTCTTAAAATTTGATTCATTGGTAACTTAGACAACATATAATTCGCATCCTTTTTGGCTACACTTCTCATATTCAATATTGATATTTTCCTAACAATAACAAGTTTTCTTATTCTTGCAACATCACTCTTTCCCCTTTGTCATTGAGGCATTCTATCGATTTGTTTTAGTAGTTGAATTTAGTCTTTTGGCTTGCTAGCCAATCCAGGGTAAACTAGAATGTCATATGAACCTAATGGAAATAGGTTCAAGACTTTAGACATAGGCATTTCATTTATCACTACTAGGAATGGCTTCATCACATATTCATGCTGCCTCTTAGTATCCATTGGTAGCTGAACTAACCAAACATTTTCATGAGCTGCCTTCTACAATCCACATTTTCCTACATCCTTTTTGCTAGCATAACTAACATTAGAACCTAGGTCATTCAAAATCAAAACACATTGATTTTTTACCATACCTTCTATCTTGATCATTAATGATTGGTGATAGGCCTTCCTATTGGAGCTAGGTATTTCACTCCCTGTGTGTCTTACACATCATATGACCTTGGATTGTTTTGTTGTTGTTGAGGATAATCTTTTTCCTTGTAGTTTTCTCCACAATTTTAATGCCATATAAACCCTCTTCTAAACAATTCATCTTCCACTCATGTAGGATTGGATTACTAATATGTATTAGCACTACTATATTTTTGTTGAATCTCTCCATTGATAAGGGTGATAAACTTCACATTCCTTCCTCTTAGTTGATATCTTCTAGTTTTGTGCCCCTTTCCCATAAATATGGGCTTACGTCTTGCTTTTGAATAAACTCAGAAGTCAATCTTATGCCCGGACTATTCATATAAAAATTTTATATTTTCAATTGCATCCTCAAGGAATTTTTGGCTCATCAAACTCTATTATGTCACTGTAAGCCTATGGAAATCCACTGATATATCTCTATATATTTACCTTCTCATCCTTGATGTAAGGCACATACCTCAATAGTTCCAATATTTTGTTTGTGTGTTCATAAGATGTCGCTTTCCTTAATTTGTGCTCATGAAATTTGTTGACCTTGTTCTCATAGGACCTCTTAGATAGGTGCTTCTCCCATAAATACCTCTCAAATATCGTCTAGGATAACTCTTTATCTCTAATTGACGGGCTTCCAAATTAGACAAACATTAAGGCCCATATCACCATCTTTCAGCACATTAAACTGCCCTTTTTGCATTAGATAATGTATTTTTAACTTTAATATGTTAATTAGGAAGGTTTATGGATAATTGTATATTTGTGCCTAATCTTATTTATTTTTGTGGAATATTCTGAGAATATTGGGAAAATTATGGAGATTTGGAGGAGGAGATAATCTAGGGACCTGCTCCCTACTACAGGAGGATCAATATTAAATAATAAATCAACAAGATATTCTCGAATTATGACACAGACTGTGGAGCTCTAATGATTGAGAAAATCTAGGAATGTGTTCCTGCCATTTAATGCAGATTCCTAGTATTGGGAACCATATCCACTAGTCAGGGGATTTTTGTGTGAAAGCTTCCTCCTTTCATGGGGAATGATTCCTAATCATTTGTATAAGTACCAAGTCACATTTTCCTCTATGGTTTGATTTTTCTTAGTATTTTTGTGGAGAGAACTCGTATTTTTGCAGCTCCACTTTCATTTCTTGCAGGGATGTAATTGTATTGATGGAACTAATGAACAATGGTGCCATGTTCAACTTATAAATATTGGTCTCCTTCAGAAGACTCTAAGTTTCCTTGGGCTTGGCCATCTAAAGAGCCTATTGACGGTGCTGGACCAATGAACATTTCAAAGGGATCTCCCGAGTAAGAATTTTGAATTAGACCTCAGACCATTTGGTGTAGGAGTCCTAGTAGTGGGTCGTAAGGTAATTCCTTAACCGTGATGTTACAAAGAGGCAAGTAGAATAACTTTGTCAGCAGCAAGGGTGTGACTGATTTAGTGAGTCAAGGAAGGTGTATGGGAGGTTCCAACACATCAAAGGGGGAAGGAGGTGAATGTGAGTTCTAGGTTGAAAGGGGTCAGTCCCAAATTGGCTAGGAACACACAAAGTAAAGGACATGCACAACTTCCGCGGAACAATCCACTCGGATGCGGCAGTCACATCATACAAGGTAGGATAATATGTACAATACTCACGAATCAGTTTGGGATGAGTGCAATCATTGTTATATCAAGGTTCGAGTGAAAGGTCTGTTTGATGTCTGGCAGAGCAGTTGACACAAATGATGACAACATTAACAACATATGAAACACATTAACAACAAGATTCATATAATTTCATGTGAATTGGTTCATACACAGGTACGTAAGTTAAACAACACATATCATTAAAGGAACTAGAGAAGTCCAACTACAATAACAACATATGCATGAAAATGTGTTGGATCTTATTATATAAATAAGTGTAAGTCACAATCATACAATACATCCATGTAAACCTACTAGCCTCAATAGTGGAACATTACAACCACATCCGTCTGCTCCTCCAAAGAGATCTACTAGCTCTGTGAAGTGGAGAAGCCAAGGTGCATTACAATACTCTCCAAGCCTTCTTCAAAATAGTCTTAGTAGAAGCTTGGCTAAACAGAAGCTTATACAATGAGTTATGATGGACTATATATAGAAAAGGGTGGGGTGACCCTTGACATTCCCCTTTATGACCATTCAACAACCCTCATGACTCTTCACCTACTCTGTGACTGTTACATACACTCTTGACACTTGACTTAAACATGACATGACTCAACATTACAATGCACATGTACCCATGTGAAGAATGGCCTGGACAAGCCAAACAAGACATCATTCGAATTTAGACAACCATAGAAGTCCAACTTCTTAACATCCTCATGCTGATCAACAGTGACATATTGATGCCAAGATTGGTAGTCCTTGAGAGTGTCCATATGTTCTATTGTGACATCCATATGAAACCTGAACCCTGCCTCCATAGCATCTGGGTACACTACTCGGGCTCCTCTATCCAACTCGTATGTGAGCATGCACATCATTGTATTTTGTGTGGCTGGACCAAAAATGTACTTGCGCATGATGTCTACACTGATAGGCAAGTCTGGGATGGTGGCGGTGCACATCAGCTTGTTGAAGTACGAGTCAATCTCCTATTGGACCTGTTTCTTGGCCTTCGCCTGAGTGAGGGTCCCAAGTGATGGGATTGCATGAGTCTGCACTATAACCTCCATGCTTTTTGAATACTCATGCATGGGAAACTTGTATGATAGTGATGAGTTGCAGTAGGTCCTCATGGTTCTAGATCTAACTTTGGATACGTGCTTGCAGCTCGACTGCATTGGCCTTCATCGTCTTCACCAAGTGAAGTGGGGCTCCCTTGTACTTCATCATCCATGTTAGCATGTTATGAACAATAGTATGTATGTTATTCAAGTTGCGTACTCTTCTTGCACATTGCTACTATCATCTGTGGAGATGAATGATTGCTTGTGTACGGTACCAAACTTGGAGTACAATGCTCACATAACTGTGTCCAAGGACAACACTTCATCCAATATTTCCTTATTCAGTTTAGCTCTGGTGGATATTGTTACCATGTCTCCATCCTACTTGGCCATCTGTAGTTCCTTTTCCATTTGCTCATTCTCAGCTATGAGAAAACGAACACTTGAGCTAATGGCTTTGGCATAAAATCTAGTTGCATCAGCCAATGCACCTAGATGCTTGTCCACATCAGTCACAATCACTTACTCTTCAAATTTCTCAGGGGATGTTTGGTCTTCTAGAGTTGGTGTTCCTTGAGATTTCACAACTCTATGATGAGATTCATCAAAGGAGATGTTATGAATCTCTGCTTCCAGCTGACCACCAAGGATCTTAGTGCCTCGTTGCTCATCCGAGACTTGTTCATCATCTGGATGCATTGAATCAGGTGAATCCACCTCTCTTTCATGAGGCATAAGGTCATTTTCCTGTTCCAACTCCTACTACTCCATGTCTGCATCCCACTATTTAGGAGCCTATTCTATCTCATGAGAAAATTCTTTCTCCTACGAGGGTTCACCTTGTTCTCCTAATGCCAGTTGTTCAGAAGAATTAACTACTTGTACAAGCACTGCTTTGTATGTCTACATGTGATGCACCCCCTGCTAAATCTTTTGTTGTTGTGCTTCCTTCTCATGTTGCTGCAACTCTTGTTCCTTCCACAGTTGCTCCCTCATCTCATGCAACTCCTTCTCTGCTTCTTCCATTCCCTTCTTATCCCTCTGCCTCCGCATGATTTGCTTGTCGCGATATTTCCTCTTTTGTTGATTAGCCATAACTACTTGTTCTACAAGTGGATCTGCTCAAAACTTACATCTTTGTTCCTCCTCCATGTGGTCGACAATATTTCTCTTCCCTTTTTCGCGCATATTTATCCTTGGCTATGCTACTCCCACTGTTGCTGCTACTGTTGGTGTTCTCCATGATGTTGTTTTGTGCTACTGTTCTAACCACTCTATGGTGAAACCGATCTGTACATTGTGTCTAGAGGAATTGAAGCAATACCTCCACGAGTCCTCCTCGGCCTAATGACATGCCCCATGGATCCAATTGAACTGAACTCTCATGTAGTGATCATTCACGATGTAATGTGGGTCATATAGGTTGAAACTTCAGAGGTCAAACAGGTACTTCTTCATCTGTTCATCTTTAACATCCACTTACTTGATGCTCAGGAACTCGTATAACCCAATCCACAACAGAAGAGTGGGCTAAGGTGCCTTCTTCTTCCACTGCAAGCTAGCTGCTAATCTTGTTGAGATATGATGCACTACTTCTTGCATGACAAGCACGTCCAAAGAAAACTTTGGTGGAACATGCAGAGGCTTCTCTAGAATGAACATTTGGATGGACGTGGCATCTGATTAGGCATACCAATTTGCAATCCCTAACAATGCCTTCATCACTACTTCTAACATGCAAGGTGGATCCTATTCGAATATCAACCTATACACTGGGGTGACAATATGGCCGGATAGCAATATGATCACTCCTTTAAGGCTACACTTGGACAATAACTTGAAATATGTGCTCACAATAGTCTCTGCCGGTCACCATGCCCACTATAAGCCTAGGAACTCATGTTGGGCATAAACTACATCTAGAATGTAGGCGGACATGTAAATATCTGCATGCATACCTTCGGGTGATAGTCAAGCCTTCATGATTTTCTCCATCAGCTGATGAGCCAGTATGCCAGACCAGTTGCACGGTCTTCCTTCTCTAGTCAGTTGGTCCAGTGTGACCACCCAACTCTGAGGGAAGGTCTTAGTGCTCAATTGGCCACTCAGTCGACATGCGAATATGACCAAGTGTTGGTATGCCTTCCTCAATATCTTCATATTATAGATTTGATTGGGGGTCATCCTGAAATGAGCTGGCTCCTTTACCCAATCCTTCAGAATGTCTCTAGAATGTTCTCTGCTATTGGGAAAGATGAACAAGGGAGTCATGATAGTCATAGGTTCAGTCATTTGATACATCTAATTGTAATCTCATGCCCAGAAGGTTGGAAGCTTCGTCCCACTGACACTGCTCAAGGTCATCATCTCAGGGTCAGTGTGAGAGACAATCCAGTGAATCATGTTCGCGGATGGGAACGCGGGGTATCTGCATGCAATCCAGTACAAACCAAACTTATGAATGTTCGTGTACACCTAATGGTATTTAAGGTATTCCCCAAAAGTACATGCGAATGTTTCATTCACCTCTTTCCACTTTAGTTCGATGTCCTTGTCTAGATACAACTTCGTGTCTTCATAGATCGCAGACCAGATGACACCTGCTCAGCTGCTGCTCCAACTTCCATACCATCAGTGTCCTGAGATCTTGTTCTCTTGGAATCCATTGAGATAGATGAACACCTGATATGGAAACAAGTAGCATTCATGGCGAGAAATATGTCAGTGAAAACAAAGAAAATTCGAGGAAGGACACAGCACATACCTAGGAAACTGATGAGCAAGATTGTGGAAATTTCACTACGAGGCTGAGTGACTAGCTACTAGAACTACACAAAAGGCAGTTTAGACTAACTGGGAGGCTGGATTGACTTCTGGATCAGCAAAATGCATAATCCAGTTGGGCAGTTGGCTGCTGGGATTGCCCAATGCACAATCCAAACTCGGAAGGATTGCTGGCCCAGGGACATATTTGCGCAAATTCCTGAGCCAAGTAGCCATTGCTGTCCAAGAATGTGCAAATCAGTCTAGGAGGCAAGTGGTAGGCCAAAATGCACAAATCTAGAGAGGAAGTTGAACCTTCCTTCTCCAGATTGCATAATGCAGCCTTGGTGAGGCCAAAGACTAGGCCAAGGTTGGCCCAACTCACCGATGGGCAACTAAAAGTCGATGGAATTCATGGCGACACTAAGTGATAGCAGAAGGCATAAATAGTGCATGCAAAACATGAGTGGATGATTTAAAACACATATCGACATGCATGTGGGTGAGGTCATTCGCCGATTGGGCGAACGTCCATGCAAAATAGTTTCATGGATGTGACAACAGTGAGATAGCAACAAAAATTGAAACAGAGCTAGGAAAAGCTAGAATATATGTAAACTACAGGAGGCATTGAAATAAATCAAGAAAATAACACACACACACAAGCGAATACTTAAAAAGCAACAGAAATGCTGAAAAAGACAAGTTGAGGCCACTTACCCATGAATAGCTGAGTTGGATGTGTCAGAGGGTCCTGGATGTGTTGTGGGATGTCATAGCTCCAAGATCAATGTGAATAAATGAGCTCTGATACGTCGAATAAATAATTTTTGTCTCAAGATGTGCATGCCACAAATCTAGGAAAAAGCAACACTTGGAGGGAAACTTTTAAAACAACTTTGCATGTAACCCCCGGCTACTAAAAATAGATCTATGAATCATGGGATGACTTCTGCATGTTGTCTCCTGGTATTCCAGGAACATCAAGTCATGCATGCATGCAAGTCAAGTTTCCTCGGTCCTAGGTGGAACTAGTAAATCGGACTATCCACGCATGCCAGTGCTCAACTGCTTGGGAAAAATGCACATTTTTGACAGTAATTTGGGCTGAATACCTAAGGGGTTGTGAAATTTCTGGGTAGAGCAGCTTACTGCTACCTAGATTTGCACAAATACTGCGGTGAACAGCCTGTTGCTGGGAAACATTGTGCAAATCCTGCTGGGAAGGTTGGCTGGCAGTCATTGCGCAATCTTGGAGCCCAGCTGGCTGTCAGAGAGGATTGCGTAATTCCTGGAGGGAAGGTTGGTTTCCCTCCAGAAATGCACATTTTTTAAGGGGAAACTACTCAACATGCAGTTGGACCAAGTCCAGGTAAGCAACCTGTGAGGGGAATGGATTGACTATGATCCACAAGTTGACTTTGTGCAAGGAAAACACTTAAGCTTGAGTACTTAATGAAGCAAGACAAAGTTCTATGTAATTTTGGTAGGGGAGGCTCACAAATAGGCTAAGGAAAAATTTTGGAGGGTGCATGTAGCCACTACAGCAAAGCCTCAAAGCCCTTTTGTATCATTTACTTTTGTTCCTTTCACTTCTTATTCACATGCATCTCTTGTTCTTGCTTTTTCTATTTCTTCATTTAGTATTGATATTTTATTGTTATAGGATTGGGTTAAATGGTTGAAGTAAGTTATTTTTTAGGATCAAAAGAATCATTTTATCATTGGAACAACTTTGGAAGGCCATAGTAATCACTGAGCTACTTGGATTAGTTTGGTTATTCCCAAATCTAGATTTCTGGAAGTCCCTTGTGACAAATAAAAGTAAATTTATGTTATTTCTTTTAGCATGCTAATGAGATTCAATCGAGTTGATTCGAATTGCATTATATCACAAAAATGTTCTAGTTAATAACAAAAATCACCCCATTTCATTTGTGCTTGATTAGGTTAGGCATTTTATATATCGACTAGCTCACTAGCTCTCGAATTTCTAGATTTTAGACTAGTAATTTTCTGCTAATTTTTAGCATGGGTTAAGATAGGTCTTTTTTACTAATTCCACTTGGAATGGATGCCTAATAAATCCTAGTCAATAAAAAATTATTCCCATCCAATTTGGATTTGAATTTCTTGGTCATTCGGTGAATTATAGTTTCCTATAGTAAATCTCCTATTTCCCGTAGTACTCTTCCATCGTGTATATCCTTGCCCAGATTTTCTCAAGACGCTTGGTTATTGTCCCTTAGGGTTGAATCAATACCCCTGGGTTCTAAATCAATTATTATAGAAGACTAAATACCACATAGGACTTGCCTCTTTACCCATGCAAAACATTTCAATGATTTGGGTTAATGGACAAATTTATGAATTGGATAATACAATGATGATTTTCTTTATTGCCACATCCAATGAACTTTGTTAATGGATATAAACTCTTTGAAATGTAATCGTTGACATTTATTTCATGATAGTTACATTATGCAATTAAAATAGGACTATTTCCTTGAATTTTCTTTCTTGCAATAGGTTAGGGTTTCCATTTCAAGCATTTCATTTTCTGTAATTAGTTTAGGATCTTATTTTATTACATTCACTCCATTACATCATGACAACAAAGGAATGACACATTGTATGCTGCACATATAGTGTCAATACCTCTTAAGTTTGTATGAACCCTAGGTTGATAATTAAAGTTGGTAGCCTTGGGAGTTGCAACATTCTTGTTGCAATATCGAGGCTCATCACTTTTTGGCGTCGTTGCCAGGGAGGTGTCAAAGTATGCATTGTTTTCTTCCCTAGTTGATTCATTTCTTTTACTTTTTGCATAAAAAAAAAATTGCATTAGGCATATTTCATTTCAAAAATAGAAAATTGCATTACATTATCATTCTTATTAAAAAATATATATATCTTCTCCAACACCAACCCACCCATTTGCTCATGTGGTGTAGTAAGAGCCACATTGCCATTCATTTTTATATGTAGAAGAAGAAGAGATGGCAAATAAGGAAGAAGAAATCGATGGAGATGATGACAATGAGGAAGATCCTCTCAAATTTCCCATTCAAGATATTGATGGTAGTGTGAGAATGAAGAACATCCCTCCATCTTTTCTTCCAAAATTTCATGGTCCAAGTTGAGAGGATCCAAAAACCTTTCTCTTTAAATTTGAAATCCTTTGTAGATATTATTGTTACTTACAAAACATTCAAAATTGAGATTGTTTCCAGTAACATTGAAGGATGGAACTCTTAAATGATTCATGAGTTTAGGGACTAATTCAATAATATCATGGACTGAGATGCAAAATATATTTCTAGAAAAATGTAAAGATCATCATCTTAAAGAAGAAATCTTTAGAATGAATAAAAAAAAGGAGATGAGAGCCTCGAGGATGTAATAGAGAGGTTCATGTATAATTTTAAGAGGGAAAGGCTACATCATTTAGGATCCGACACACTAAAAACCCTCTTACTTAGAACAATTAGGGATGAATGGATTGATCTCCTCGATCTCATGAGTAAAGGTGATGTATACCAATTATCATTTGAAGAAATGTTTGAAACACACAAACACATATATCAAGAGGAAGAGAAAGAGTACGTAAATCAACATGAAGATCGGTAAGTCAATATAAACTTGGAAATTTGTTTGATGACTTTAAAACATAAATTATTAGCAATCTAACCAAACAAGTAGGAATGTTAAGAATGCAAGATGAAGAAAAAGAAGTTGTTTATATTTGTGTTGTCCATGCGGAATCACATGATGTTAAATATTGTCCATCATTTCCAAGGTTGAAGGAAGTTTACCAGGAGGACAATGGAGCAAGTCAAATGTCAATGCAGCTATGTTATGTAGCTACCAAAGGACCATGGAAACCTATTCAACCTGATATGATGTAATAAGCTAAGTCAGAATTTCAAGCTTATCCACATCCATATCAAAGTAATTGGAACACCCCCTTTCCTTGGCAACTGTGGCCATCTCAATCCCAAAGCCAATCTTGGTCAAAATGTTGGCAAGGAACTTATGGGAGCCATCCACAATATCCCCAATATTTTCCTCAATATCCTCCATACCCAACTCCATGGTATCCCTACCATCCACCTCATCATAACCACAACCCCAACCACATCCATCTCAAATATCCACTCCCAGTCAACTTCCTGTACCACCATTTTAGAACCCACACAATGGAGTAGCTCAAGCCCCTTACAATGGTGATGTACAAAACTTCAAAACAACTTCTCTTTATCTAAATGGTATTCATATTAGTTTAGTAATAATATAACAAAAAAGAGATTCTCTTGATGCCATTGAAGGTCAACATGCAGAAAAAGAAGATTCAAAAGAGAAGATGAAAGTATCATGGCTTGCACTTGATGAAGAGCAGGCATCAAAATTAGAGATTGAGAAAGCTCCCCCATGGTTACCACCAAGTACTCCATGTATTCAAGAGAACAATCAACAAAAAGAGGAAGATTTGAAGGTAATGGTAAAAGAAGATATGAAGAATGATATAGATAAGCAAGAAAACCAAAGGAATCAAAGTTATATTGAAATATGGTTCCAGACAGTCGCTAACTTGTAGAAATACTCTCTTCTTTAACTGTGCTTGATATCATCAAAGTCAAAGCATTTGGTCTCTTACATTCAGGTACATGTCAAAGAATATGCTTTGAGCCTACACATGATTTTATCTATCATCTAGTTATGCAAATGGTTTCATTGGATGTATTCCTATAGTTGAAAATGATTTCCTTTTTTCATGTAGCGTAAGATAGGAAAATAAACAAAAAATGAAAAATAAGATTAAAAAATAAAATGTCAGGTGAAAACCTCCTTTGAGGCACCTAAGATTGGCTCATTGATTGAAAACCTCCATGATGTGATCAATGGGTTGGGAAAAAAGAGAAAAAAAGAGAATACCAAAATATCCTAGGTGAAACCCTCCTTTGGGGCACCTAGGCAAACCTACTAGTTGAAAGCCTCATTGAGGTGGAGAGTAGGCCTACAAGATAAAAAAATAAAAAATAAAAAAATTGGTCAAAATTCTAGTCAAAGGAAGTCAAACTTTGACTTTCTTATCCTTTTGTCAGATGCTCCAAAAGGACCAAGGCCATGCCAATTCATCACCCACATCTATTTCCACCATCCACCCATCATTCCCAATCTTTCACCATTCATTTTCCTTGTTGTCCTGAAATACGAGAGGAAGGCTTTGTTTTACTACAGGAAACATAAATACATAGAGAAGAAATTTATTTTAGTCATATCTTGAAAGCCATACATCCATTTGCCAAGTTGTTTCAGGTGGAGATGCATATAGATGATAGTAACATTCTCAAGAAATTTTAGCAAATTCCAGTGCACAATTTTCGAGAAATTTACCTCCATCACCTACAACCATTTTTGAATTTTCTCGATATTTGTGCATCCATTTACAAATATGTTTCATGGGGAGATGCATATGGATGATGGTAACATGCCCAAATAATTTCAGTAAATTCTAGTGCATGGTTTCGAAGAAATCGATGTTCGTGAACTTCATCCATTTTTATTTTGGGGAGGTGCATAAGGATGATGGCAGCATGCTCAGAAAATTTTAGGTCAATCTAGTATATCATTTGGGATATATGGGTTTAAACAAGCTACTACAGGGTTTCCTGTGGTACTATAGGATGTCCTAGTTTACTACAAGAAACAATATATAAGCTATAGGAAGGTATGGAAGGTGAAATAAAGTGTGGGAAAGGTGTCTAATGGTGGAATAAGGTATAGGGAAGGTGAACATCACCCATGGCCAAGCTCAACACTCCATGAAGGATGGATTTGACTATGATAGCTTTCTCATGGTAACAAGAAGACAAAGGTTTAGAATCACCATGCTATGAAGATATGTGCAGAAGCAAACAAAGGAAATTATCACCTCCAGAGGATCATGGATTGATCATCAACTCAACAGCATCATGCATGTCTCTCCAATAACCGTTGGGTAGGTATAGGTATGCAATATTATTGACGTCTTCTCTTGAGCATACTACAGTTATAAATATGTTGTCAATGCAAGAGGGATGAGGTTTTATAAGCTAAGGATAAGTCAATAGTCTTGACTACCTTCATCTAGTTAATTGCAGCTCACTCCTTCACTCATGCAATGTGGAAAAACCATATTATGAAGGGTGATGACTTCGAGGAATGGGGACAATAGTTAAAAGAGGAAACTTTTGCAAAGGCCAATTCACCAAAGCACTCCAATCTCTCCATTCAATTCATATCCACTATCTATCCATTATTCACACATTCCATTTCATAAGAAAAAATTAATAGTTCTCAAGAACAAACCCTACACTCTCTCTCACCGTGAAAAATTATTGAAGAAAACACACAGATCACATCCTCTCATCTTCACAAACCTAAACTACTCTCTTTGAGCCCTAGCATCATCCTCCAAACCCTCTACATCATTTCTCATCACTCCCATACACTTAGAAGACCTTGAAAGAGAAGGAATGACTGTTACATGAAGACAGAGTGCTACTACAAGAAGGAAGAAAGAAACAAATTGTGCTAAAAACTATAATGGCAATACCTATGATAGACCTAATCCAAATAGAGAAATCCAAGGCCATTAGGAAATCCTCTAGGCCATAAGAGAAGAATAAGAAAATAAAAGGCAAGAATTTGTTCACCATCAAAATAGAACTTAAATTGCAATGATGGAAATATGATTTCCAAGAGGTCTGTAATATCTTTCTAGTTTTTTTCCAAGGCCCAAAAGATGTTATATAAAGTTAAGAGGCAATGATTCTTAAAGAACCCATCTTGCATAAGGGGGAAAATGCAGGAATGTACAAATCAGGGAGGCCACCAGGGCCATGAATGAGGCACAATGAGGTCACTAAGTTGCTCAGAGGATGAGAAACACTTTCAATAGGGGGTATGACAGGTCTCCGAATTAGAAATAAATTAAGGCCCATCTGACCATCCTTTCACAAATTAAACCTCTATTTTTGCATTAGATAATGTATTTTTAACTTTAATATGTTCATTAGGAAGGTTTATGGATAATTTTATATTTGTGACTAATATTATTTATTTTTGTGGAATATTATGAGACTATTGGGAAAATTATGGAGATTTGGAGAAGATAATCTAGGTACCTTCTCCCTACTATGGGAGGATAAATATTAAATAATAAATCAACAAGATATTATGGAATTATGGCACATATTTTGGAGCTCCAATGATTGAGGAAATTTAAGAATGTGTTCCCTGCCATTTAATAAAGATTCCTAGTATTGGGAACCATATCCACTAATCAAGGGATTTTGGTGGGGAAAGCTTCCACCTTTCATGGGGAATGATTCATAATCATTTTGTAGAAGTAACAAGTCAATTTTTCGTCAGGGTGTTGATTTTTATTAGTCTTCTTGTGGAGAGAACTTGTATTTTTACGGCTCCACTTTCATTCTTGCAAGCATGTAATTGTATTGACGGAAATAATGAATATTGGTGTGATGTTCAACTTATAAATCTTGGTCTACTTCATATAACTCTATGTTTCCTCGGGCCTGGCCGTCCTAGGAGCCTCAGAGCTCTTTTGTATCATTTACATTTCTTCCTTTCACTTCTATTCACATGCATCTCTTGTTCTTGTATTTTCTATTTCTGCATTTAGTATTAATGATTTCTTGTTGTACAATTGGGTTAAATGGTTGAATTAAGTTATTTTGCAGGATCAAGAGCATCATTTCATAATAGTAACAACTTTATAATCTCATAGTAATCATCTAGCTACTTGGATTAGTTTTCTTATTCCCAAATCTAGATTTCTGGAAGTCCCTTGTGGCAAATAACAATAAATTTATGCTATTTTTTAGAGCATTCTAGCGAGCTTAAATTGAGTTGATTCCACTATCATTAGATCAAAAATACATTCTAGTTAATAAAAAAAATTACCCCATTTCATTCTCACTTGATTAGGTTAGGCATTTGATTGATTTACGAGCTCACTAATTCTCGAATTTCTAGATTTTAGACTAGTAATTTTCTGTTATTTTTTAGCATGGGTTAAGTGAGGTCCTTTTGAGTGATTCCACCTAGAATGGAGACCTAAGACATCCTATTAAATAATAAAAAATTTCCCATCCAATTTGGATTTTATTTTCTTTGTCATTAAATGAATTATAGTTTTGTGTGGTAAATTTGATGTTTCCTATAGTACTCTTCCAGCGTGTATATCCTTCACATAATTCCTCAAGAATATTGGTTACTATCCCTTAGGGTTTAATCAAGAGCCATAGGCTCTAAACCAATTATTAGTGAAGACTAAAGATGACATAGGACTTGCCTCTTGACCCATGCGAAAAATTACAGCGATTTGGGTTAATGGACAAATTTATGAATTGGATAATACAATGATGATTTTCTTGATTTCCATATCCAATCAACTTTGTTAATGGATATACACTATTTGAAATGCAATGTTTGACATTTGTTTCATGATATTTACTTTATGCAATTAGAATAGGTTTCTTTCGTTGTATTTTCTTTCTTGTAATAGGTAAAGTTTTCCATTTTGAGCATTTCATTTTCTGCAATTAGTGTAGGATCTAATTTTATTACATTCACTCCATTACATCATGAAAAACAAGGAAGAACACATTGTATGATGCAAATATAGTGTATATACATCTTAAGTTTTTACGAACCCCAAGTTGATAATTAAATATTGTAGCATTGGGAGTTGCAATATTCTTGTTGCAATAACGATGCTCATCACTAATGTCTTTGACATTCCTCAGGTCTTCCAACCAAATATAAACTTTTCCTTACAAGCTGAAAATGACTACTCTTGTCTTCATATTAGTAGAGTGATCATACACCCTAAAATACTACTTCATCCCCAATAACCATCTTCTTCTTCTTTAGCCTTTTCGATATCTCCATCAAATGTGGGAGGTTTCTCCTTCTTAAATTCTTCTAGAATGAAATATTTCTCTTTCCTTTTTTGATGGTGAAACCTATTATTTACAATATTAGATAGCTTCTCATAGTTTATTTTCCTCCTATCCGGAGTACTTAGTGGACTTCCCCCTCTCATTATATCTTCGCTTTCCAGCCTATGACTTTTCTTATATATGTTGTCTTTCACCATTAGTCCTCAATTCATGCTTCCAAATTTATGATGGTCTCTACATATACTTATACCTTCATCGGTAGTTGGTACCTAGCTCATGTTGCTTTTATCTCTACAAGTCTGATAAGATTTGTAGTATTACTAGATCTACTTATACCTACTTCTCCTGAGCTATAGAAATGTTGTCATTGTTAGCCTTACAACTTCTCAGATCAACTCTTAAACTTCTATGTGTGTCCATCCAATTAGGGGAGTCTTCCTCTCTCCTCTTTCTAATTGAATCTTCTTCTTGACAATGTTGAGATCAATCATTGTTGTTTTGCACCATTTTACTACTCATCCCTTTACCCTCTTTCTGTTCCTTGGTATCTTCTTATGTGTTTCCACAGTTAGAAAACTATTAGCTAAACCAAGATACAAATGAAAGTATTTACCCATAACCTTGACATGATTTCAATAAGTATGTTGATGTGAGGCTATCTGAAGTATAAAATTTGAAATTAGTATGCCAGTTAGAAAGAAAATATATGAAGATATTACATGCCAACCATTCCTATCATTTCACAATTTTGGAATCAACACATATATGCATGCAACACACAATTACCAATGAAAATTATACAATCAATACACATTTTCTCATAGTAAACAATCATTGTTTCAATACCATACTCTATAACAATGGTCTTAAACATATACTTGTAGGCCCATTCAGTCCATGTGCTAAACATGGCTGCTCTAATACCACTTTGCAATGCTCCCTCCCACCTACTCAAACCATCTTGAGATGATGGGAGGTGCTACTTTTAGTTAACCCAATCTCCATGTTATCACTATGAGGACGGGGTTACAAAATCCTCCTTCTCCAAAGTTTGTAGAATTAATTTATGATATCACCAACAATTTAGCTTGTTAAGAAATTTTTGGTGATATAAAATTATCTCAGTCTGAATCCTAATTGAAGTATATACTTTCTCAAAATTGAGTCCTAGATTGAAGGATATACTTGCTCAATATTTGGCCAATCATATGGAACCACATTAGCATGACACTGCAATGTGGAGTTCATGTAGACTCATGGCTACTGTTACCACCAGACCTAAACCTATAGTGCTTGCACTACTACTCTTTATCTCTAGTTTCGAAGGAAAATATATGCCGCACAATGTTTTACATCATAAAATATCTACCGCACACTTGGATCACCTGGATCTTTAGATCCTCTCTTTGCTTGAGGCATTGTATGGAGCTCATAGAGATTCCATGTATCTATACCAACTACCATATCATCTACCACCTCACTCCCCTTTATGGGTTGCAATTAACTTCAATGAAATATACTTTGCATATGGCTAATGGCGAGTTAATATTTTAGTGCATAAGGGTTGACAGTGATCAAGATGGAAACGTTTAACATAACACAGCTAGTCAATACCTTTGTCTAGGACAAAGAGGATTGAGTGTCAATAGCCAGTCCATACCTCTGTCTAGGTCGATGGGGATTTAGTTCCAACAACTAGTCGAGACCTTTATTTAGAATGACGGGAATTTAGTTTCGACAGCCACTTAAGACCTCTATCTGGGTTAGCAAGGAATTAGTTCCATTAGTGAGTTGATACCTTTGTTTGGGATGATAGGTATTTAATTCCAATGATGATTTATTGTGCATTGGACTAATGGTTGATAAACTTAACACATATAATTAATCACTTCACTCATAGCATCTATTTAGGTTAACAACAATGGATATGTATAAGACCCACACACTTTAGAAACCCCTTCCCTATGTTGACGAGGATATATACATATGTGATGAATATGACACAACAGTGTCAGTTGGTACCCCCAGTTTGGGATGACGATGCTTTCTCATTGTTAAAGCATCTTCATCCCAAATTGGCACTACCAACTCACTCTGTTGTGTCATATTCATCACATATGTATATGTCCTCATCAGCATAGGGGAGGGGTATATATATATATATATATATATATATATATATATATATATATATATATATATATATATATATATATATATATATATATACATAATGAAAATGATGAATTTATCAGCATGCCTACCATCTCATATTTCAACAAGATAAGTTGTAGGTAATGTTTCTCTGTAATTATAGATACACAACAACATCATACAAGATCCAAAGGATTGTCCGAAGAAAATACTATTAGGTTTGTTCATCTATTAGGAATTGCACCAATCATAACATATTTTATGGAAATAAAATCATAGTCTGTAAAAAAATTGACAATCATGGTATTCATAACATATTAAACAATGGAGGGAGTGCGCTCGAGCGGCTAGGGTTTGCATCGCGAGACTCTGCAACGGAGTACTCTGTACGCAGGTTCTGGCCCAAACTCTGTCCAACTTCTGCTGCAGCAGAGTGACAGAGCTGCAGGTGTACAAGGCACAGATATGGCTCAACCCCTGGGGGGGGCGACAACGCCCTCCCCCTCACAACCCAGCAAGGAACCTGAAGTGACTTTCGGAACTTTGGATCCGAATATTTTAAGCAAAGGAAAGAAGCAGACCCAGAATGACAAGGACAATACGGAAGAACAGGAGACTCAGGCAACTGAAACACCAGTCACTTCCTCCACATGCCGACCGGTGGCCAAGATCAGACCTCGCATCGAACTATCTGGCGAGAAGATCGACAGTAGGATTCAGTTCATGACCGATCACGCTATCATAGGGAAATTCATAGGGTTCTGGCCAACAGAACGAGCCCTAAAAGGCTGGATCGCGGCTAAATGGAAGCCGAAGGGAGATGTTTCCCTACAGTTGGGACCGAAGGGCTTCTTCACTGCTATCTTCTACTGTCTAGAAGACAAGTTCAGAATCTTGGGCGGGGGTCCGTATTTCTTCAACTCCGCTGGTCTTTACATCACCAACTGGAAGCCCCGTTTCAACCCTGACAAAGAGGATCTCACATGGGCTCCGGTATGGATCAGGCTTTACTCACTCCCCGACGAGTACTGGGAAGAGGATCACCTGAAATGCATAGGAGATGGAATAGGACAATACATCAGAGCATCAGAAGACACAAAAAATCGTAAGTATATCTCCTATGCTAGAATCTGTGTCTTTATTCGTCTCAATGAAGCCCTCCCTGACTCTTTAACCCTAGCGCACCGCGATGAGGAATGGACGCAGTCCCTTGACTATGAACATGTGCCGTTCCGGTGTCGAAGATGTCATGCATTAGGGCACTTATTCAGGGACTGTCCCCTTACGGCAAAGGCTAGCTCGCAGGAAGCTACTAACCCTCCTCCAAATGATGGCTTCACCCAAGTACCCCACAGAAGGCGCTCTCAGAAAAAGCCCCAAAGTGCCTCTAAGTTGCAGCAACCCAAAACCCATAACCCTGGCTCTAAGAACAGCTTTGAATCCCTGAAAGATCTCCCTGAAAACTTAGTCACACCTGATAACATCAACCCCTCCAGCCCTTCTTCCTCCACCCACCCCTTCCCCTCCACCTCCCTTCCCAGCTCAAAGACTCCCTCACTAATCCCGACCATCCTCAGCAAGCGCCAGACAGAACCAGAGAAAACGCCGATGGAAACGGAGAAGAATGAGACATTAGCTACCAGCATAATTTCTGAAAAAACTCAAGAAGAGGCGAACCTTCCTCACATTATGGAGGTTGAACCTGAAAGCATTGATCTCAACGGACTGGATATTATCGGGCTAGAGGTAGCCTGCAGAAAAGAAGCGTATCACTCCATAGCAGAAACTGAAATAGAAAAGTTGGAAGAAGTTCTCTCCAGAGCCTACAATCAACAGCAATTGGGCATTCAACCAGGAAGCGAATGGGATAGCAACCAGCGTCAGTCGGACTCCAAAAAAAGAGGAAGGAAAACAGATCTTCAGAGAACCATGGAGGTTGGCAAACTCCTGGTGGACTCTGGGAGATATGCCAAGCTAACGAAGTACTTTAGCTCCACCCAAACCAGTTACCCATGAAGCTGATCTCTTGGAATTTACGCGGGCTCAACAGCCCGAACAAATCAAGGATGTTAAAAAACATGATCAAACAGGAAAGACCGCAGATGTGTTTCCTCCAAGAAACCAAATGCAACAGTCAAACGCTGGGACGAATACTCTCAAAAGCCTGGCCTGGCTGCCGCTCAGTAGCCGTTGATGCAACAGGAGCCTCGGGGGGGCTAGCGATTGCCTGGAATACTCAAGCAATCGAACTCACTGACTTTCATGCCTCTCATCATCTCATCCAAGCTGCTTTTCACATCCTAGGCACCAAGGTTCATGGCAACCTTTCCAATGTCTACTTTCCTCAGGAGGGAGGAAGCAAAAAAGTACTTCTTGATACCATAGAAGCGCTGAATGCCAACAGGCAGCATCCGCTCTGGATCGTTGCAGGTGACTTCAATATGATCACAAAAACAGAGGAAAAGACAGGAGGACGATCCAGACTGGAGCCAGAAGCAGAACACTTCAAGGATTTCATATGCAATGCCTCGCTCATAGACATGCCTTACTGCAATGGAACTTACACATGGAGTAATCATCGAGGTGGAAAGTATCAGATCGCGTCAAAGTTAGATCGCTTCTTAATCTCAGACAATGCGATCCACCTAGGTGGTGACTTCACAGCGGAGATTCTTGCTCACTCGGGCTCGGATCACTGGCCAATTGCTTTGCATTGGCAAAGACCAGGGAATAACACCAAAAAACCATTTCGTTTCGAAGGTTTTTGGTTAACTCATCCAGCATTCCGCGACTTTGTCAGAACCATATGGACCTCCTTCATCCCACCGGAAGGCTCAAGTATGTACCAGCTGCAACAAAAAATGCGCTTCCTAAAAAATCACCTCAAACGATGGAATCGGGAAACCTTTGGGAACATTTTTGAAGCCCAACAAGATCTCAATCAGGAGCTAAAGGATCTGCATCAAACAATAATCAACACAGGGCACACGGAAGCTACCATGTGCAGGGAGCAACACATATACAACCAGCTAGAGGAACGCAGAAAACAAGAGGAAATTTATTGGAAACAAAAGTCCAGAATTAAATGGCTAAAAGAGGGGGAACGCAACACTAAGTTCTTCCACAACACCACGATGCAAAGGAGGATGCACAACAAAATCCCTTTCATCATAAATCCGGAGGGGATCAAGGAAGAAGAACATGAAAAGATTGAAGAAATCCTCATCAATCATTTCAAACAGGTGCATCAGGAACCGATGGAGGACAGGAAACAAGCAATTGACAAGATCACAAAAAACATCCCCAAGCTTGTCACAGAAGAGCACAATGAGCTGCTAATGCGTCCGATTCTCATGCATGAAGTGGATGAAGCAATGGCTCAGACTAAAGAAGGTAAGGCCCCTGGCCCTGATGGCTTTACATCTACTTTTTTTCATGCTTTCTGGGACTTAGTAAAAATGGAGGTATGGCAAATAGTTGAAGAGTCCAGGGCCCTTCGCTGGATGCTCCCCTCCCTTAACTCCACCTTCATTGCTCTAATCCCCAAAGAGGAAAACTCCCTAACCCCTGATAAATACCGACCCATAGCCCTCTGCAATGTCCTTTATAAAGTCATATCCAAAGTCATAGCTAACCGTCTCAAACCCTTGCTACCCATGCTCATATCCCCGGAACAATCAGGATATGTAGAAGGTAGACAAATCATGGACGGGATCATCCTCTCGCATGAAATCATTCACTCTCTCCAATCTACCAAGCAAGCCGGTATGCTTCTTAAAATTGACCTATCCAAAGCTTTCGACAAGCTCAGCTGGAACTATATCAAGCAAATGCTGAAAGCCTTTGGTTTCTGTGATTCTTGGATAAGATGGATCATGAGCCTCATCTCATCCTCCCATTTCTCTATCCTTGTCAATGGATTGCCCTCACGGCCCTTTAAACCCTCCAGAGGTATAAGGCAAGGAGACCCCCTGTCACCTTTCCTCTTTGTCATCATGGCGGAAGGTTTAGGCAGGCACATCAAGCAAGCCCTGCTCTCCAATCAGCTCAAAGGCCTTTCCGTCCATAATTCTGCAGCCTCCTCTCATCAGCAATTCGTAGACGACACCATGCTCTACGGCTATCCATCAGCACAAGAAGCCTCTAGACTGAAATCCTTGCTCGATGACTTCTCTAAAGCCTCTGGAACTCAGGTCAATAATTCCAAATCCCAAATCTTTTTCTTCCACACCCCACCCACTGTGAAACGTGCTGTCTCCCGTATCCTGGGTTTCCAAACTGCCTCTCTTCCTTCTTCGTATTTGGGAGCCCCCCTCACGGCGTCGGCCATCAAGCAGCCGGCTTGGAGAACTCTTCTAGAAAAACTTGAAACCAAGCTCAATCTTTGGACTAATCGATCCCTGAATCTGGCTAGCAGGGTTGTGCTTCTCAAAGCGGTTCTGCAAGCCATGCCGCTCTATCTCTTTTCTATATTAGCCGCACCCAAATGGGTCCTTAAGCGACTAAGAACCATGCAGCGCGACTTCCTGTGGGGCAGTAATGCAACCAACCGTAAATGGGCTTTAGTGAAATGGGACACTGTTTGCAAACCCAAGAACAAGGGAGGAATTGGACTTCGAGACCCCGAGCACAGTAACACAATCATGACAGCAAAAATTTGGTGGCAGTGGGTGACAAATCCAGAGAAATTGTGGGCTAAAATTTGGAATGCCAAGTACACCAATAGAATGCCCCAAGCAGAGCTCATTAGATTCACTCCTAACATCAATGGGTCTCTCATTTGGAATGCAGCCAAACAACATCATCAGCTCATTCAAAAGCACAGCTTCTGGGAAGTAAGGAATGGACACAATGCTAGGTTTTGGAATGATGCATGGAATCAGATGCCCAAACTGTCAAATGTGCTCCCTGCTTCGATCATTCCTCACAGACAAGAGCAGCAGCAAGCCACGGTACACCAATTCTGGACACAGGAAGTGGACAATGGAATCAGGCAATGGCAATCAAGCAATAGCATCACCAACAGCACAAATCCTCAGGAAATAATGGCATTAGAGAACGAATTATTTAAAAGAAGAATCAGACAGGAAACCGATGAGGACATCCTCAGATGGGGATACCAAACCAAGGGGACTTACACCACCTCAGAAGCCTATAATTTGCTGAGCACCTCCCCCACTAAACCAGATCCCCTTTGGGATAGAATCTGGAGCTTCAAAACCTGGCCAAAAATTTCTCACTTCCTCTGGCTAGTTGGGCACAGGAAGATTCTTACCTGGGACAAATTAAGAAAACGTAACTTTCATGGACCTTCCAGATGCCATAACTGCTCTCAAAATGAAGAAACGTTGCAGCATCTTCTCCAAACTTGTCCAACAACTGCACACTTTTGGGAAAAAGTAGAATTCAAATGCCAAAGGAAAGGACGGGAAGCTGAAGGCATCGTCAGCACTATTCGACAATGGCCCAAAAGACCCTATGAATGTGAGATTCTCAACCACTTATGGAATCTTATACCAGGCATTCTACTATGGAATATATGGAAGGAGAGGAACAGGCGCATATTCAAAAATCAAAGCAGAACTAATGACAGCATTTGGAACAGCATACACAGCAACCTACAAGAAACCATGTTGCTGAAAACTTGGAGCAAAGAGGATCTTCCCACAACAGATAAAGAGCAAAACATCCTAAACAATTGGATGCTGCAATTGCCACAAGAATCAATCACCCAACCAATGGTGAAGCGCAAAGGAAAGGAGAATCACAGTTGGACAGCCCCTCCCATAAATACCTACAAACTTAATTTCGACGGGGCTTCAAAAGGCAACCCGGGGCCAGCAGGGTATGGAGGCATTATAAGAAATCATGAAGGTGCACTCATACGGATCTACCTAGGAACCATGGGATGGGATACCAATAACTCGGCGGAGCTGGAAGGCATGTGGCAGGGGATCCAAACAGCAAAACGACACAACCTTCAACCGCTTATAGTGGAAGGAGACTCTCAAATCCTAATAAATATGGCTACTCGCATTCAGAACGGTTCCCAAGCTAGGAAAGTGGCAGATAGTTGGAGATTAGAAGCCAGATTGAGCAAGCTCGTCCAAGATCTGAGCAGTCACAATGCCCTCTCCTTCAATCACACCAAAAGAGAAGGTAACAAAATGGCGGATCTCTTGGCAAACATAGGGGTAGACAGCAACCAAGCCTTCCGAGAAGGGAATTTGGACATCATCCTGAATGCGCAACAGAAAAAGGAATGTGAAAACATTCTCCACAAAGATATTGATCCCCCGGATGCGGGTGATTACGTGGTAGGGGAGGACGGACCACATGTCAAGCATGTGCCGCCTCGTGGCTGTCATTAAAGAGCAAGCTTCACCGCCTTTCCTTGGCTATTCAGCACACACGCGACGGCATTCATGGTGTTTAATGTTTGGGGGCGGCCTGCAGTTATTGTTCTGGGGAAGGGGAAGCTCGGCTCTCGATCACAGAGCACAATGCGAGACCCCTGGCATGATAAATCCAGGAGAATGTGGAAGAGAAGGAAGAAGGAGCCGAGGCAAGCCAGCAACTCTGCTGCTGTGCAAAATTTGGCATGCCACTGTTTTTGGTGGTGTGACAGACTGCAGTGGTGGATTTTCTCGGGCTCTCTGGCTCAGTGGGAGATTCAAAAGGCTAATTGGCACACAGAGGGAGGGTGCTTGGCAATTCAAGTGGTCTGTGCACTCAAGAGAAGCACAAAAGCAGGCATGGTCAAACTGCGGCAAAGGCAGCCAAGTAGACGAGGACCAGGAAGAGGGTCCTCCTCTCGCACCCCTGCAGCAGACGAACACCATCATTGCTGCTGCTGCTACTGCCACCGGAGAGCTGGAGCAACGCAGCTGCAGCATGGGAAATTTGTGGAAGTGGGCAGTTCAAGCGAAGGAGGGCCTCTGCTGCCTGCATTTGGCTCAGTGGTATTCACCTTGGGTGACTCAGGGGATGCCACAGGGGTCAATGCCCATATATCTGTTATGTTCACAAGAATTCCTGAGAGAGAAGAAGCGGGAGCTCCAGCGGGTATGGTGGCAACGTCTTCAGCGAGAGCGAGCATGGAGACCCTGGAGACAATGGAGACAATGGAGACCTTGCCAAAGAATTCGAGCAAAGAGGACAAAGGCAAAAGGAGCATGGAGGAGACGCCGCAGGCCGAACAGGCTACTCTGGGAACGGAGGAGGACAACGACACCGGACCATACTTGGGGCCGGCACCACCTGGCATGGACGAGGCAACATGGAAGGCAATGTGGGCAGGTGTCCCAGAAGGAAGGGGATGGTGCTACGTGGTTGAGGACCCAAGCCTTAATGAAGAACCTGACAGTGAGCCCCAGCCTCACTCAGTCCCTCCTCTTGCCACCCGAAGAGACGACCAAGGCCCCTGAGGGTAAGACGGTCACAGCTTCCTCAACGCGTCGGACTATTTGGTATTTTCTGAATTTGTATGTCTGGCCCATGCATGATGGGCCCAGTTTCATTTCTCTTTCCTGTTTTGTTCAGTCAGTCTTGATCGATCACCCCTGCGCGGGCAGAAACAGTTATGTTCTTAGGATTGCAAAGTAGTAGGTTGATGTTTTCACTTCTTCGGTTCCTCCAGAAGTTTTGGTTTTTTTTGGAATCACTGTGTCAAGAAATTTTGGATCAGTTGCTGCTACCCCTGCGTGGGAGCTGTTAGTCTCAGAACAAACCTTCCCAAGGCGCATCTTTTGGCCTGGGATCAACTGCTCTACTGTCTGTAAGTTTATTTTGTACATATAATAGAAGCTTAGATAGACTTTTAACGATAAAAAAAAAAAAAACATATTAAACAATGGAAATCACAATCTATAATGCTTTAGTTAGGCACATCTAGAATTCATGCATAACCTTATAAATATCTTTGCAAATCACATAAATATCAACAAATATAGAGGCATCCAAGCCCCTCATAATCATGAGAACATACATATAATGCATTTGATCATAAAAAACAAGAATATCTCATTCCTCCAATGCTGACACATTCATTGCTATAAAATATATCAAACAATATTCATGATTCATACTGTGACACGTATATGTATGCAAATACAATTATCTGAATAAATTGAATGAATGGAAATTGAGGGAGGGACTTCAACTCTCCACCCAACCATAGGCCATCCATGGTACAATATTTGTGCAGAAGACCACTCCCAATACAGATTTAGAGTCTGAGGACTTAAGTTCTCAAGGGTATTCACAACAATACCATACAACTAAATCATGAAACAATCCAGAGCATACAATGTTTCCACCTGTCAAGCACTATAGGAATCTAGATCACACAATGTGTTCACCTACTAAAGAATATCATAATCTAAAATCCATAGTGTCTCCACATGTTGAAAAATATAGAAATCTATAGTCCAAAGTGTCTCCACCTTTGAAACAACGCCAAGATCCATAGTCCATAGCATCTCCACCTATTAAAAAATGCAAGGATTCAGACTCCATAGTGTCTTCACTTACTAAAAAATACAAATCTACAGTCCACATTGTCTCCACCTATTGTACAATATAGGAATATAGGGTTCATAGTGTCTCTACCTGCTAAACAGTACAAGAATCTAAATTCTATATTGTCTCCACTTCCTAAACAATACAAGAATCCTGAGTCCATAGTGTTTCCACCTACTAAAAATTTAGGAATATAGAGTCCACAATGTCAACACTTGATCTTTTGTTTCACTTCAAACCATGCTCCTCAATGTTCTCCCATAATCATTTATCTTAGAATGGGGATTCTCTTTTATGAGCTCTCTCACATTTTTTCATCTCCACATCTAAGCACACTGCCTACATTCCTTTTCCCATCAATATCTTTTTTTATTGACATGGTTTCCTCCTCTTAAATGTTGACCACACCACCATGCTCTATGAGGATAGAGACAATATAGGCTCGTCCTTCACTCAAGAAACCCATACATAACTTAATTCTCGCACCAATAGAGCCATAAATTCATTAGGGAGATAGGTGGTAAAATAAATGAAGTGGCCTGGGTTTACACTTAGCATAAGAATCTCCTCCTCCTTAATATTTTAATCCATGTCCACTCCTCTGACCTAATGATTGTTTTTATTTCCAGATTATTTACATGAATTAATATAGATAGCGACCTTTACAAGAGGGGTAGAAAAGAGGGATTTCACAACCACAATAAGTGCCTAGATCTATAGGAAGCAAGAATACAATTTTTAGAAGCTACAAGATGCAATGGCCACAAGTTGCAAAAATATACACAAATTTATAGGGTTTACTATATGAGCATTACTCAATGCCAAAATCTCTCAATGACTCCCCTGCGAATGTTGTAAGAGGTTGGTTTTCTACAAAATGACATTTTCATTCTTCCATAACATTGTCTTCAATTGGAAAAGGTTTATTATAGGTTTACTTAAAAAGAATTAGCCTAGGTTTTAGGAATTCTTATGTCTCAATCGTGAAATAGGGGAAAGAGGGGGTTCCATTAGTTTGTATCCTCCATAAATTGATGCTTGGTTTGATAGAAAAAGTACATACATTTTCTACTGATGATTTCTCTTGGTCTGAATCACGTACATTTTCTACTAATGAAGGAATCATCCAATCAATGATGGCAGAAGGAGAACCATGGGCAGATTATCATCATCAATCCCATCTTCCAGATAACATAGAAGATATTCCAAATGAACTAAATCACCCTTCAATTGTTGATTTCCTTTCAACTTTTGTATTCATAGACACAGTTGATTCCGAACAAAACTTATCAAATATCAAAGAAACCATTTCTATCAATATTTCGACCAAACCTAGAATTGTAGAAAACATCCATGTTGGCAAATATTGCTCTCTGTTGGAACTTGAATCTTACCATGCTCTTTTCCTTGAATTTTGCGATATATTTACCTAGTCATATGAGGAAATTCCAAGTATTGATTCTAGTATAGTTGAACATGAGATTAAAATGTCTCATGGTGTCAAACCAATACAACAACACCTCTGTCGTATTCATCTGAACAAGGTTGTTGTCATAAAAGTAGAAATTGAAAAACTTTTTCATGCTGGTTTCATATACCCCGTTTGTCTTACCGACTGGGTTTCCAATATTGTTCTTGTCATGAAGAAACAAGGAACTATACGAGTGTGTTTTGATTATAGGGATGTTAATAATGCTTGTCTAAAATACAACTATCCCACTCCCTTTATTAACTAGATTATTGATGACTGTGGCAGATGTGAAATATTTTCATTTATGGATGGATTTCCTGGCTATAATAAGATCAATATCCGCCCAGAAGACCAATATAAAACAACTTTTATTTGTCCCTGGGGCACATTCGCATATAGGAAACTCCCTTTTGGTTTGAAGAATGCTGGGGAAAATTTTCAAAGGGAAATGAATTATGCCTTCCACAACATCAAACACATTATTCAACCCTATCTAGATGATTTACCTGCTCATTCACGGAAATGGGTTGATCACCCACAACATCTGAGAGCCATATTTTAATGGTTTCGACACTACTAAATTTGACTCAATCCACATAAATGTGTGTTTTGTGTTGGTTCTAGTCGTTTTCTTGTTTCGTAGTGTTTAAAGAAGGAATTCGACTCAACCCTTTGAAGGTTAAGGAAATTCTTGATCTACCTCCACCTTCCAATTTACTGCAGTTACAGAGACTCCAAGGGAAGGCTAACTTTCTAAGGAGATTCATTCCCAACTATGCTAAAATGGCTAAAGGATTTAATAATCTTTTGAAAAATGGAATTCCCTTCCATTGGGATCAGCTTGCTCAAGCTTCCTTTGATGCTCTCAAAGATACCCTAATCCAAGCATCATTAATGTATGCCCTTAATTATCAAAACGACTATTTCCTGTATCTCACAACTACAGATACAACCATTGCTATGGTTTTAGTCCAAGAAGAAGATGCAACTCAACATCCAATCTATTATTTGAGTCAAAATTTCAATGAAATGGAAGTTAAGTAATCTTATGTCGAAAATCTAGCTTTGGCTATTGTTCAAGCTATACAGAGATTTTGTCACTATATCCTGCTCTAAAATACCAATATCATTTTGGATTGAAACCCTATGACATACATCTTGTCGCGTCAATTACTATGGGGGAAATATTTGAAATGGATCGTCATTTTGTAGGAATTTGATTTTGAATTCATCAAATCCAAGTCAAAGAAATCTCTAGTTTTTTCCGAGCTTCTTTGTGACCTTCCATCTACTGATACCGAATCAACAATGGAACCATCAATTCTAGATGAGCCTTTGTTTCTGATTTCGTCATCTGACCCTTGGTATGGAGATATGCTGATCTATCTCCAAACCCAAACTTTTTGGCCCGATACCTCTAGCTCACAACAATGACATATTCGATATCAAGCTAAATATTATCTGATCATTGGCGACACCCTTTACCATCGTGGTATTGATACAATTTTACGGAGGCGCCCCATACCACCTAAACCACTACATCCTATCATCATTGTTGGCCCATTTCCCAAATGGGGCATTGATTTCATGACATGTAACCCTACCTCGGCCGGGGGGCATGGGTATATTATTGTCGTTGTTGACTATTTTACGAAATGGGCTGAGACCATTCCTACATTAAACAATAGTGGTGAGATGGCTACTCTTTTTTCTTCAACCATATAGTTGCCCAGTTTTGTGTACCACAAGCTATAGTTATAGACCATGGTTCACATTTTCGCAACCATATGATGTTTGAGTTGACTGCGAAGTTAGGACTTTCACATGATAGTTCTACTTTTTATTATCTGCAAGCTAATGGACAAGTTGAAGTCATCAACAAATTCCTTAAGTGAATGCTTCGATGAATGATAGGAGTTCGTAAACGAAACTACCATTTGATATTATACTCAGCTTTGTGCGCTTACCAAGCCTCGGTGAGAAATCCAACTGGATTCACACCTTTTCAATTGGTGTACGGTCTAGAGGCAATCTTGCCCGTACAATGTGAAATTTCATCATTAAAACTCGCAATTGACCTATTACCCGACACTTCTAATGAAGAAGCATGTTTATTAGAACTCATCCATCTAGATGAAACACGTCGTGAAGCCGCATTGGCCAATGAAGCACATAAGAAATGACTTAAGGTGCAATATGACTGAAATGTTAAGCCTCATATTTTCTCAAAAGGATACCTGGTCCTACTTTATCATCAGGAAGCTAATAAATTAGGAGCATGGAAATTTGAACCATTATGGATGGGCCCCTATATTGTCATAGCCCCAAAACGGGTTGTATCTGAAACGTTACTATGCTTGATTTTGCATAGTAAAAGAAACACTGTATATATGCTTTGATTGCATGTGTGTGTCACAGTGTGACTTTTAGAGTTTTTATGTGGTTAAGTAATCCACTTTGAATTTGTTGCAGATGTTGGAATCTTTGGAACCATTTGTTGGTTATGTCGATGGTGCTAGTCATAGTATGTAGAACCTATCTTCTACAACATGGGCGATATTCACTCCAAGTGGGGAGTTAGTGAGTTTTCAAGGTATTTGTATTATTCATTCTATGAACAATACAGTTGAGTATAGCGCTTTGATTGAACTCCTCTCTAATGCCACTTCACTTGGCATTCGTCGAATCATCATTAGGCTAGACACACAAATTGTCATACTGCAACTTACAAATGTTTATACCATATAAAATCCAACTATTTATCGTATGTTCCTCAAATTTTGTCTCTTGGAAAGACATTTTGGTTACATGCAATATCAAAACATTTCTAGGAACTTTAATACATTTACTAATTCTTTAGCAAAATATGTGTTAAACAAACATTTACGACACATGTAAAATAAATTTTCAATTCACATCACTAGTTGAATAGGATCACATATAACCATATAAAAACACTGAAAGTAAAATAGATAGATGTTTAAAGTTTTTACAAAATTTGTGTCCAGGACATGTTGGTCATCTGACATCAAAAATCAAAATGAATATAGAAAAACATACTAAGTAGACCTAATGATACTCATGATAACAGGTCACAGCCTGAGCTATCATGCGCAATAGCCTCATCCAATGGCTAGGTACACCAATAGTATGGAATTGCAGCCTCATCAGTAACTCCTTCATCTGAATATCTGGAATACTAAGGGTTAACCACTCTATATGACCTTGCAACTCTGCCAGTGTCTCGGTCAAATCCCAATCTTGGAGAGCTACTCTTTTGACATTTCTCCACTTTGTTTCACCTGCCTCTTGTTGATGACCCATTAGTCAAACAGTGCCAACATTTGCATGCATGATAACATTTTTAGTTTAGTCTTGCAAACATCAAAAACACAAAAACATGTAAAAACTTAAAAAATCAAAGCACTTGGTCAAAACATTTTTCCTATAGCACCCCATTGAGCACCCATTGGTAACCTCAAATCTGGATCTCCACGAAATTCCATTCCTACATATGGATGCTCCTCGATGACAATGTGTTGTTGATTGAGCAAAATGAAGAATAAAGAGGAAATGAGATTGATGATTAACCAGCATGTCGAGCCATCAACTCAACCCATCTCTGCATCCATGGATCTCTCAGACTAGTCAAACTAAGTGATAGATGCTGAGGTTGCAACAATGGAGTTCTCTCTAAGCCAAAGGTGATCAATATTGAACCATAGCTAAAATTCTTCGTCTTACTACTCATTACTTTGGTCAGTTTCTCTTTCATCGAAGAGAGAACTACCTCACACCATTTGAATATAGTTGGCTCAAGGCACTCAAGCGTAAATTTCATGTATTATCTATTCGCCATATGAAGTGTCACACTACCTACCAACTTTGCGATATTGAAAGGGATTGTTCACAAGGGAAAATCACAAACATCCTTGATGTTTATCTTCCCATCTTTGCTAGGCTATGTACCTGGCTGGCAAAACTGTGGAATGTAGTCCCTCACTGATTCACCCCCATAGGCAGAACCTAGAACAAATATGGGGCACCATGTCTCGATAATCCTGTAAGGAAGTAAACACCATCGATCAATATAGGGAGCACCTTGTGCCCTATGTGAAAAGATTGTTCTACTGGATCCCATGAATGAACTAAGAACTGCAATAGTTCTAATTGTTGCCTCATATCAAAAAACCTGAAGTATTTGAGTAACCCACAGTCTCTAAGGGCCTCAACAATACCCAGATCATTTAGCGAAACCATATCCTTTTCTTCATGTTCTCTTTCATGCCAAGTAATAGCCATTTTGATCCAATCAAAGTCTGAAATCAAACCATAGGCTTAGTTAGGATCCATTTCATGCAAAAAACTGGAGGATTTTTGGGTAGAATAGGAGAAACAAATTCCTAAACTATGCACAATGCAGCCTTGGTCTTGATACATTGTGCTTCAGAGTAGGTACCCTTCTACCTGGGTGCACTACAACATAGGTTTCAATGTGCAAGGCTTCATTGATCCCAGTGCCAGGTATATTTTCCCTAGGGACCCCAAAACCCTAAAACAATTCCCTAAAATTGCAAAAGAATGAACTTAAATGAAAGAAAAAAGGTAGGTCTCCTACCTGGTCTTGATGGTGCGAAGAGTGATCCACAAAATCTCCCACAATCAGCGACTGAAGTTCTACGTAAAAACTGGTTCAGAGCACAAAACTAAATGGTAAATATCAAATGGTGAAAATGACTTGGTAAATTCTTGTTTTATGGTTATTTGATGTTCATTAAATGAATAAACTATAGTTTTTACCTATTTTTACCAATGAAACAGGTATGTTTAATCCATTTGATGGTTCTTTGAGTAGGTTTATAGTTGATATATTGAATTTGACATGCATGATCATGAATTGTATTTTTGACCATGGAGCACACTTTTATCTGTTTTTCAAGCTCTGTTAAACATCGAAAAAGGAACCCCCCTAGAATCCTCTTTAAGATCTTTTTAGACTCTCGAAATATGAAAATATTGCTAAGCTCTTGCATTTTTTATCTTGTTAATGGATTGCAAATGACATCTACTCAGTATAAGTCTAACCCTTTTCCAGACTAAGATAGATTACTTATGAAAAAATAATACATTGATTGAACATGGTCAATAGGTTCTCTCTTGTATTATTTTATGCTTGTTCAGACTTGAGAGACAAATTTACAAAAAATAACTTATGGAGTTTTCTTTTTGTCCCTTTTCAAACTCTATAAATATGAAAAGGACTGAGTTCTCAATGTCGTTAACCTCGTTAAAGCATCAAATAGAGATAAACTTGTCAATCATGACAAGGTCGAGTTTCACCTTCACTAGACTCGTTAAAACATTACATAGCGATGGATTCACCCAAAGGGTGGAATTATACTACAAGGATATGTTATTATCCTCAAGATTGTTAAAAAATAAAGATGTACTCGTCAGCAATGACTGGGGAAAATTGGAAAAGGGATAAATCACTTTATGGTAACAAGTCACTCTTGAACATGACACTTTCATTCCACCTTTGTGACTATTTGGGTTTGGTTATCTGCTTGATGGTTATCATACCTATGGTCTATCACACCATCCATCACTTTGGTTTTGGGTAAATTCTATCAATTGATTTAGTGTCACCGACATGTTCAAGAGAAGTCACTCAGTAAACTTCAACCTTTGGAATACTTATAAACCATCATTTTCATGACTGCCATTCCAGAACCTTGTGTCGTCAGCCAAATTTTATACTCAAAATCATTACACTCGTTTCATGTCGTTGATGGAGGATACATCAAGGCCCTCTTGCAATCAGTCACTTCTTGTCAAAATTAACACATTATATAGGAAGTTGAGTTAGAAACACCCTTCTTGTACCTTGAGGCTTGCATACATCAATGGCAAGTTTCTCACTTCCGGCAACATGTTGATATCATTAGCCTTCGATTGAAAGACTTTGTATGGTGTTCGACATCAAAACTTATATTTACACCATGCAGAATGTACTGTAGTACCTTGAGAATCATTATCATTATCGGTGATCTCTCTCGCATCTATTAACAACTTACGTCATTTTCTCATAATCAGACGATGCCTTCCCATGTTCGACTTCAGATCACATATTTACATGGTTAGACTTGTACTTGAGCAAATGATTGGACAAGATAGAAGACCCCAGATCTAGTTTCATCCATCCATGCTGTGATTTGAGGAGAGTAATAAATCATTTGTATGATGGCTATACACAGATGGCCATCCTATCAAGGGTTTATATCTGTAGATGACTATATAATTTATGTACATGTAATGAAAAGTTTATATGCTGAGTATGGGTATGCCTTTCCTCAGTAATTCATTAATAATTCAAAATATCATGAAGTTATGTATTGTAATCGATGCAGGTCACCGTCCTCTTCAGATCCTCCCTGTCACATCGTAAAGCATATCACTTAACATTATCATTTTCGATTTCATGCTTTAGGGGAAAATGTTGCAAGTCTATTTGGGCACATCACTCCTGAAATTTAGATGAGTAAAATTAGGGCTCATCAAACCCTAATTCATTTGTTACATTCCCTAGACAAGTCATCAAATTGAATTCTTCCATCCATGAAAGTTTCCTAGCCTGAAACCCTGCTGAAATGCCTCCTTGGGACACCAACACAACCTTGGCCAAGGATCACTGTGATGTAGAGTAGGTAGGTCCATTCAGGCCCACACTACAGTGCAATTAGGCCCTCTTTGACCTACACTGGGTGAGAATGAGTGAACTTCACATTAGATTCTGGGAATATTCTCTGATTCTAGAGAATTCTAGAAGGATGCCTAGCTCTTATCTCATCTTATGAGGTCAACTTTGGATAGGCTATGGATCAATTAACCTCCTATCCTCTCACCCCTTGCTCCATGGAAACTAACTCTAATATTCGAAGGCCATTCAATACCCTCAGTTATGACAAAACCACCTCCATTTCCCTCTAAATTGAGCACTCACCATAGTGGCCAAGGGGGTAGAATTTGAAGATTGTAGAGAAATTTTGTTGGTTTGAGATTTGAGTTCATGTGAAGAAATGTTATGCTACTAGATTGGTGTGTTTTTGGTGTGACGAGGGTGGGACTGATGCTGGATGAGTGGCACAGGATTGAACTGTATTGGGTGAAACTCTTCCTTCTACATTAATAAAGTTGTCTATTCCTTTTCTCATATTCTTGTTCATATCTATGATGATTATGTGTTTCAATGTTTTCGATTCCATTGGTTTATAGTAGACAGATCATGTATGCTTTGATTGTTGTTGTTTACGTTTCCGTTGACACAGGTACCAATTGAGCGGATTCAGTTCAAGTGGAAGCAACAGGAGAAATTCAAAGTAGATCAAGGAAGTGAAAGACTACAAGTAAGTTCCTTCACCTCATCTCTCTACTATAGGAAGAGGTTAAACCACTTTCTTTCTATTGTTCTAAGTGTAGCTACCCACTTAGGGAAAATTTGTTTATCCATAGATACAAATTCCATATAACACTCATAAATCACAACAGGGAAAATAAATTATATTAAAAAATGAAAAAGCCAACCAACTTCTACATACCACTCGACCAAAGATTGGGTTGAACCAAATGACTCTTTTCAGCCAATCACCCCCTGCCATATTCCAACCATCAATGTGGGATCTCATGGGATAAACCAAGGCATAAAAAAACATGGAATCTATAGATTAAACTACCTCCACCATGCATCTACTATGATCTCACCTAAACTGGTCTCGAGATCCCAAAACCAAAACAAGATTTTATGCCTTAGAATTCCTTCACCATATCAAGAGGAGTTTTCCTGTCTCCACCCACCCGTGAAGGGCTTCTTGGAGAAATCCATCTCCACCCCCAACCCTTAGGAATTTCCCGAGACCACCTCAACTAAATACAAAATCTTTATGTAATCCAAAGCCCAACTAAAAAAGAATCTACCCACACCATGAATATCCATGAAATGGCAAGGCAAGGCTGAAACCACTATCAATCTAGGAAAAACTCGTGTGAATGAAAGTAAATGAACCAAATAATAAAATGCATGTACCATGCATTCACATCCCAGCATGGAAATTACACATGCAACCTATTACATACAAAATCTTATTGCTAAAGTTACTAATCCAAATTTCTCCTTGCACTCCATTGCTTTCCTTTTCTTGCCCTTTGCTTTCCTTCACTTGTTCTTTGTTTTCCATTTCTTACCTTTTGCTTCCTTTCTCTCTCTCTCTCTCTCTTTCTAAAATTGATCTAAAGCAAAAATTGACAAAAAGCTGTGAATTATTTCTCTGATGCATTTTTATCATTGATGTCTCTCTTTTTCTTCATTTTCATTCATTTTTCCTCTAATTTCCCTTGCATGCATGTTTGTTTCTGTTCATCTTCATTTCTCCTATTTTCCTTTATTTCTTATAATTAAATACCATTCATTTCCTCTTTTCCTTTGCCAATGCATTTGCTAATTTCCATATCCAATAATAAACCACGAGTGATTCCCACTGCAATGTTTTCCTAATATTCATCTTGGAGTACATGTACCATGACCTTGGTTTTACTTTTGTCTTTAATATCCTTTACTACATGAAAATCTAACCCTAGGTTGTTACAAACCCATCTCCCTTGGGAGAACACCTTCCTTGGTGTTCTATGAAACATATGACAAACAAACCACTGAAAATAAAACATATTTCGTATGGAGATTTATAACATATCTCAATGTAGTATTTACAATGACATCCTACAAAAAAAAATCATTGCTTATTGGAGCTTTATAATAAAACTCATTGTAGTATTTATAAAAAAACTATGTGTGTGTGTGTGTGTCGGTGGGTGGGTGTGTGTTTGATGAAAACTATGTTGTGTCCTTACCTTGACACGTTTGTGATAGTATTTATTGATGATATATTGGTATATTCCAAGAATGAGGAGGAGAATGCAAAGCACTTGGAAGCAATGTTGACATTGTTAAGGGGTCATCAGTTGTATGGAAAGCTCAACAAGTGCAATTCATTACAGTCATAGATTCATTACATGGGACGTGTTGTCTCCAAGGAGGCGATAAGAGTGGATCCAAAAAATATTAAAGTTATCATGCAGTGGCCAATTCCTACGAATGTGGATGAAATCAAATCATTCATGGGATTATCAAGATATTATAGGTGGTTACAAAATATCTTCTCAACGATTTGCTATACCATCACATATTTGTAAAGCAAAGGGAAAAGATTTGAATGGACTGAGGAGTGTGCAACTAGTTTTGAGAATTTGAAGCATTTGATTACAAATTCTCTAGCTTTGAAGATTACAAATCATGATAAGGAGTTTGTAGTCTCCAAAGATGCTTGCAAGAAAGGTCCTGGTGGAGTCCTGATGTAATAAGGATAGGTGGTATGCTATGATTCAAGGAAGTGGAATGAGCACGAGTAGAACTATGTGACTCATGATCTTGAGTTGGTAGCTATTATTCACACGTTGAATATGTGGAGACATTATCTCCTTGGTAGCAGGTATATTTTGATGAGTGACCATAGTGTATTGAGGTACTTGTTTGACCAACCTAATATGAATGCCAGACAAGCTAGATGGCTGGCTATCCTCACTGGTTTAATTTAGAGATCAGGTACATGCAGGGTAAGGAGAAACAAGTTTTGGATGCTCTTAGTAGAAGAGTACATGTAAATCATATTTCATCTATGAGCCCTTATGGGATATATTTGTGGGAGCAAATATTGTAGGAAGGGAAGCATGGTGAGAGGTTCCAATAGCTGAAGTATAGATTTCAGAAATAGGTTGAAGGTGATATGGATGAGGAGTATCACCTCATGGTGAATGACTTGCTAAGATTCAGGAGAAGTATCTATGTTCTAGATAATAGTGAGTTGAAGAAGTTTTTCTTGAGAGATTTTCATGTCAAACCATATTCAGGCTAATCGAGATATCGGTAGACTTTGACAGTTGTTAAGAAGTTCTACCATTGGTTGACCTTGAAGAAGGAAGTAACAGAGTTTGTTTCTAGATTTTTGGACTATCTGTGGGTGAAATTTAAGTGTAACCACCCAACTGCCTATTACAACCTATTACGATTCCATAATCGAAATTGGAGGTCATTTTTGTTATCACATTAACTCTACTTTAAAAAAAAATCAGAAAGTGTTGACAGTTTCAGTGTCAGCATTCTAGTTGTAATAAATAGGCAAATCATTAATAGTGGGGCTATCAGCTTTTTAATGTTATGATAATTTTTTCTAAAGAAATTCGTTGACAACGGGCTTATCAACGTTTTTTTGCAAACATGGCCAGTTAAAAACACTATGTTTACTATACTACAAAGTCATTTCAAGCATGCTTTCCAGACAAATTCCAATGGATTTTATGAAAGAAAAATAGTTTTTTGTCCAAAAAAATCCATTTAGATAAACTTGTCTTGATTTTATAACACGTGTTACGATTTGGAATATTCGAAGGGATATTTGAAAGTTGTTTTTCACGATTTTGCAATCTTGTTTTAGTAATTGTTTTCAAAATCATATCCTGAACAAGAATGATTTAAAAGAAAATGTCGAAAACAGACCCATTTAGAAAAACCTCTCTCGTTTTTGTAACAAGAATCATCGTTTTGGATTTTTGAAGGGATCATTGCACCCTATTTTTTAGGATTTCAGGAGGAAAACGGTCATGGACAGTTGTTGACCTGGATGTCACCTCACCAAATTCGACTTGCTAACCCTTATCTCCAGCCATGGCTTCAGAAACATCATGATATTTAGATGCATATAAGATTAGGATGTTTTCTATATGCATGTATTTGATAAAGTACGTTATTATTTTTAGATTTTGTAATTAAGTTTTGCTAGAAACTTGTTTTAGTTTGTAGTATTTCCTATAAAGACTGTTTCTGAAGAATGAAGAAGGGTTGGCTTTGATTGTAAAAACATTGGCATTATGTTGTATTTGAGAAGATCTTATATATATCACCGTTTTATGAGAATTTGCATAAAACTCATGGGTTGTAGTTCCTTGCCCATTATTTATCTGTTACGAAAAATCTTCTTCATGTCTAGAGAATGTTACTATCTAAGGTTGGGATTGATTAATGCCCCTTTCTCTCATTTCTCAATCATTAGTACTTGTTGTTACTATTAGCTATATATTTGTTTTCTTTGTAGCCTTTTTCATCCAAATTTCTGAAATTATCAAAGGAGTTATTTATACTGTGCTTTCTGTGTTCTTCTCATTAGATATATAGAATTACTTGTTAGAACTAGACTCCATGCCCAATGGTGTGATTTTTAAACAATGCATTCTACAATAGAAACAACTCACGCTTAGGAACCGAGTAGTAAAGAAAGTTAAATTTTGGTGGAAGCACTTTGGGTTTGATGAAGCTACATGTGAGATGGATGATTAGATGTGGGCTTTATATCCTTCATTATTTTATGGTTGAAGCAAATGATTTTTGGTACCCTCTGGTGCCACATTTAATAAAAGCTAATCAATCACATGATCAACATCTTACACATACCTCTTAAGCAATGGAACATGGAAAACATCATGGAGTTTCATTATTGGCTGCAGTGCAAGTCTATAGGCCAATAGTCTAATACACTCAAGAATCAAAAAATTCCCACAATACCAAGGTGTCAACTTCGCACATGACCTAATCCTCAAGGATCTCCTCTTGGGATTGATGTGTAAGTACATATGCTACCCAACCTTAAATTCCTTGAATGCCCTATGTTGATCTGCATAACTCTTTTACCTCTACTCTATTTCCTTTAGATTCCTTCTTATAACCTGCATCTCCCACTCCATATCAATGAAAATTTATGATCCAATCAACAGCCTTTTCAATGGATCACTCCAACTGATAGGAGTATTACAACTCTTTTCATAAAGAGCCTCAAATAGACTCATCTTCAAGGGTTCTTGATAACCATTATTGTATGCAAACTCCACCAGTGGAAGATATTCCTCCCACTTCCTTTGCTGATGCATGCCATACATCCTCAGCATATCCTCTAAATATTTTTAACCCTCTCTATTTTTCAATCTGTCTGTAGATGATAATATGTGATGAAACCTAATTCTATCCATAAGCCTGTAAACATCTCCTTCCAAAACCTGGAAGTGAACTTGGCATCTCTTTCTGATATATATATACCAAAAACTAATTTTCTTCAACCAGGAAATAATGAAAGATACAAATCCTGCATATGATCATCCACCTCCCATGTAGCTTCATCATGCCCAAAGTGCTTCCACCACACTTTATCTTGTTCTATTTCTTGGTTCCGAAGCATGAGTTGTTTCTACTATAGAATGGATTATGGATATGGTTGGAACTCTCCCTCTAGTTCAACCTCCAATACAAACCAATCAATCACTCAATCACATGATAAACATCCTGTACATACCTCTTAAGAAATGAAACATGGAAAACATCATGGAATTTCACTATTGGCGGTAGTGCAAGTCTGTAGGCCATTGATCTAATACTCTCAAAGATCTGAAGTGGTCCACAATATAGAGGTACCAACTTGGCACATGATCCAATCCTCAGGGAGCTCCTCTTGTGCTCGATGCATATGTAAACATGCTACCCAACCTGAAACTCCTTGAATGCACTATGTTGATCCACATAACTCTTCTGCCTATTATGTGCTTCCTTTAGACTCATTTTGATAAACTTCATCCACTACTTCATCTCAACCAAAATTTCTGGTCCAATTAGCACCCTATTCACTCAATCACTGAAGATGATAGGATTATTACAACTCCACTCATAAAGAACCTCCACCAGTATGTGATGACGATACCCATTATTGTATTAAAACTCCATCAGTGGGAGATACACCTCTTACTTCCTTTTTGATGCATGTAATACATCTTCAACATATACTAAAGAATATTATTAACCCTCTCTGTTGGTCCATCTATCTATGGATGATAAGCCATGCTGAAATCTAACTTTATCCCAAACCCTGCAAACAACTCCTTCCAAAACCTGGAAGTGAACTTGACATCTCTGTAGGATATTATCTTCTTGGGAACACCATGCAGCCTCACTATCTCCCTAATGAAGATCTAAGCTACCTCACTAGCTGAATTTGTAGACTTATTTTCAAGGAAGTGAGCTACCTTACACAACCTATAAGCCACAACCATGATGGAATAACGTTGTATCAATTTCCTTGGAAACCCTATAATAAAGTCCATGCAAATGACCTCCCATTTCCATTCTGGAATTGTAATAGGTTGTAATAGACAATTTGGGTGCTTACACTTAGCTTTCACTAGCTAATAGTAAAAAAATCTAGCAATAAACTCAGCTACTTCCTTCTTCAAGCTTGACCAATGATAAAACTTCTGAGAAACTAAAAGTATTTTGATATCCATAGTAACATGAATATCAGTTGACATGAAACTCTCTCAATATAAGCTTCTTCAACTCACTACTATCTGACACATAGATCTTGCTCCTAAATCTCACTAAGACATCTGTCATGAGGTGATACTCCTCATCCATATCACCTTCACCCTACTATTGTGATCACTGTTTCAGTTGCTGGTACCTCTCATCATGCTTCCCTTCCTACAATATATATGTGCAATATATATTACATGTACATGTACTCTCCTACTAAGAGCATCCACAACTCGGTTATCCTTTCCCTTGATGTACATGATCTCGAAATCAAACTCACTAAGGATAGCCAAATATCTAGCTCTCCTGGAATTCAGATTAGGTTGGTCAAACAAGTACCTGAGTCCACTATGCTTACTCATTAGAATAAACCTCCTACTAAGGAGATAATGTATCCACATATTCAATGCATGAATAATAACTACCAACTTAAGATCATGAATCACATAGTTATTCTCGTGCTCACTCAGATATCTTGACTCATATCATACAACCTATCCTTCCTACATCAGGAATCCACCAATAACTTTATTGTAAGGATCTATATAGAATACAAACTCCTTATCATGATTTGAAATATTTAAAACTAGATAATTTGTAAGCAAATGCTTCAAATACTCAAAAATAGTTTCAAACTTCTATGTTCATTCAAAACTTTTCCCTTTCCTCTACAAAGATGTGATAGGTTACCCAATCCTTGAGAATTTCTTGTTGAACTGCTTATAATATCAAGTTAATCCCACGAATTCTCTCAGCTCATCCACATTCCTAGGAGTTGGCCACTCCATGATAGCTTTAATCTTCTCTAGATGTAGAAAATATGTGTAGGTTAACCTGATAATGCAATAAAAATCAAAGCAAAATTCTGTAACCTACTTCTACTATAAATTTGTGGAAGCTTAAAGATTGAGCTGAAAAATATAACCAGAAGAAGAAGAATCAATGGCACAATACACATGAAAATAATTTCGGGAAATCCTCAAATAAAAATGCCACACTATTGTATTATCATACATGGTGGAAATACATAGGAATTATACAAAGCCTTAGCTCTCACAACTAGCCAGCTCTCAGAACAATCCTCACGGATGCTCACAAGAAATCTTGGCTTCTCTCTAGCCTTCCTCTTTGCCCTCCAAGCTCCCATTTCCTTACATTGTTCCTTGTGGATGATAAGCTTATTACCAAGTGGAAAACCAATCCTCCAAAACAACACAATCATCAAGGATAAATCCTTAACTGCATGCATAAGTTTTTCCATGAGAAAACACATGCAACTGATAGTACACTATCCTTGAAAATTAATCTCAACTAGGTCTTTTTGAGAATAGACATGCATGAGTTTCTAATGAGGGAATCTTTAGTTAACTAGAGTAGCACTAGTTGAGTACATTAATGCATCAACTGACTGTTAACTCAATATTAGTTCCTCAAACAGTTTGGAACTAATTTAACTGGACTTAACTCAGTAAAATAAGTGGTGAGCTTGTTAAGGTATGTGGAAATAGTATTGCCCTTCTCCATCTTGATTCTTTGAAGCTTATCCTTTAGCGCCAGTTTCCTCTGGTTGCTACTATTCTGGTAGAGGTCCTTCAATGTCTTCCACATTGAAAATGGAATATCCTTCCCATGGAGACTTGAGACAATATGGTCTCGAACTCCCTCAAGGATGATCCGTCTTGCCTTTGCCACACACTTTTTCTACTCAGCCAACTCTTGTGCATTAGTTGAAGCTTGCTTTGGGATTTCTTGATCAATGAATTCCTTCAAGACATTGTCTTCTAATACAATGTCCATTTTATCTTTGCATGCTATGTAATTCGAGCTCCCTTCCAAGGCATACTTGAGTCTCAAGCCATAGAATGCCATTGGCCATCCTTGAAGTATGATATGAATTTGATTTCCACCTGTAACCATGAACTTCAAACTTCGAATTCTCTCCTCACTATACTGTTCACTGCTCCGATAAACTTGGCTCTGATACCATGTAGAAAATTCTCTACAAATCTTTCTCTTTTGAGACCATGTAGAAAATCTACCTATAGGTTAACCCAATAATGCTATATAAATCAAAGCAAAATACTATAACCTACTTCCACTATCAATTTGCAGAAGCTTAAAGATCGATCTGAACAATATAACTAGAAGAAGAAGAATTAATGCATAATACACATGAAAATACTTTGGGGAAAGCCTCAGCTAAAAGCCCCACTATTTGTATTATCATACAAGGTGGAAATACATAGGAATTATACAAAGCCTTAGCTCTCACAGCTAGCCAGCTCTTAGTACAATCGTCAAAGATGCTCACAAGCAATCTTGGCTTCTCACGAGCCTTCCTCTTGTCCCTCCAAGCTCCTATTTCCTAGCGTTGTTCCTCTGGGATGATTCACCTTCAATCAATTGGAACACTAATCTCACACACTATCAAAACCGTGCAATCCTCAAGGAATTATTCCTTACTGCATGCATGAGTTTTCTTTATAGGAAAACACACAAAACTAATAGTACATTGTCCTTGACTTTAATCTCAACTAGGTCTTTCTCAGAATAGACATGCATGAGTTTCTGATGAGGGAATCTTCAGTTAATTGGAGTACACTAGTTGAGTGCATGCATGCATCAAATGACTGTTAACTCTCTATTAGTTCCTCAAACAGTTTGGAACTAATTTAACTGGACTTAACTTAGCAAACTAAGTCAACTAATTACAATTCAAATATAACTCAATCTTATTTCCTTAATTTAAGGCTTATCGCCTTAATTTAAGGGATAACTCGTGCATGGCTTAAGAAAGAATTCTAACTTGAATTTCTCTAACTAATTAAGTCAAAATTACTTAATTAATTATTTCCAAGTAGTTGTTAAGACTAAATTTGATTTTAATTCACAATTTAATTCAAGGACATTAAATTGGAATATTCTTGTTGCCACATTTCAACAAATTTAAAATAAATTAATTAATTATTTCCAAGTAGCTGTTAAGACTAAATTCAATTTTAATTCACAATTTAATTCAAGGAAAAATTAAATTGGAATATTCTTGTTGCCATATTTCAACACTAGATCCACTATTATCCACTCCCTAGAGACAACATGTCCCAAGTAATGAATCTATGACTGAATTAAATTGCACTTGATGAGCTTGGCATACAACTGATACTCCCTTAATAATATCAACACTACTTCTAAGTTCTCTTCATGCTCCTCATAATTATTGGAATATAACAACATATCATCAATAAACACTATGACAAGCTTGTCCAGGTAAGGACACAAAACACTGTTCATCAAACACATAAAGGTGGTTGGAGCATTAGTAAAAACAAAAGGAACCACCAAAAACTCATAGTGCCTATACCTTGTACAAAATCTGTTCTTATAGATGTCTTCTTAATTTATGCACACCTAATGATATCTTGATCTCAGATCAATCATTGAGAATATTGTTGGCCCCTTCAGTTGATTAAACAAATCATCAATCCCAAGAAATGGGTACCTATTCTTGATTGTTACATTTTTCAGATGCCTATAATCAATGCACAATATAAGTGTACTATCCTTATTCTTTATAAACAAAACTGGTACACCACAAGGTGGCACACTTGGCCTTATGTATCCTTTACCAAGAATTTCGTTAAGCTAAAACATCAATTCCACCAACTCTAAAGTGCTCATCCTATATGGTGTCTTTGATGCTAGTGTTGCTCTTGGTGCCAACTCAATAGTGAAACCCACTTCCCTATGAGGCGGTAGCTATGAAATATCTAAAGGAAACACATCTTGAAAATGTTTCAAAATAGGGTACCTCTTCATTTCTTCCTCATCCTCCATATCCTTCCCTTTCTCACCGGAAATATGAAGTGCAAACAATAGACATCCTTTCCTGTGGCTATGCTCGGCTTTCATAGCTGTAAGCATCCTCATTGATGTAGGCTTCTTCTTTCCCTACAAGATTATCCTTTCTCGATCATCACCTAGGAACTCAGTGGCATTCTCATAACAATCTACCTTGGTCCTATGAGTGAATAGGCAATCTATGCCCAAAAGCATGGTATATGATCCCAAAGGAAGCACATTTAGATGCATTGAGGTAAGCATACCATTCAATTCAAATGCACAAGCTCTCACCCAATGATAATCCCTATAGACAACTACACAAACTAAGATTATACATGTAGTTCTTTACTCAAGCAACATTGATCCATTAGGCGAGGGCTCACATAACTATAATTATATCTAAGATCAATCAAGATTGAAAAAACTTGATTACAAAGATTACCTTCCATGTCAATAATGAATGCTTGATCATCTCGATGCCTATTATCAAGTGCTACATAGATCTGAGGAATGATCTAACCAACATTCCCAACTATATTCCCATCTTGAGCACTCTAGATCAGAGGGATGCTAGCCTGGTATAGTGTACAACCCTTATTTCCATGGTCTTTTCCAGAAATATAACACTACAATGATCCCTTATTGTTACCTTTATTTTTCTCGTCTCTAGGTTGAGGCCCATGTCCTTTCTTAGCTACATTAAAATTCTTGTAATGAGCCACATTTTATTTATCAGCTACATCCTAAGATCTTCCCAACTTCTTATAAAATTTTCATTTAGTATTCTCATTCCCTTTCCAGTCACGCTTGAACTCAGGCTTACGCTTTGACTTCTCATAACAATGCTTCAATTTCTTGATGGCTTCCTCCACTGACAGAGGCTCATCAAACTCAATCTGGTCTCTGAATGTTATTGGTGATAGACTGATGAACCTTTGAATCTTTGCTTTCTCATCCTTGAGATAAGGCACATACCTCAACAGCTCCAGGAACCTCCTAGTATACTCATCATATGTCATAGAGCCCATCTTCAACTGATAGAAATAATTGGCCTTAAGATCAGAATATATTTTAGATACATACTTCTTATTTAAGAGTCTCTCAAATTCATCCCAAATCAACACATTTTATCTAATTCCTCCAACATTCTTCACATCTTCCCACCAGATATCTTCTTTCCCTTTGAGAGTGAAGGTAGTTATCTTAGCTTTCACGTTCTTTGAACAGTCATGTAATCTAAAGAACTTGTACATCTCAATTATACATGCCTATGAATATTCTCATTTGTTCATATCCCAATCAAAATTAGGATGCTTGAATTTCTTGAACTCCTTTGGCAAGTACTTAGTCCTCTTATGGCACTAGTGGTGATGATGATCATTTTGTTGATCTAAAGATGATCTGAGGTTGTCATTGATGTCAACCCAAGGAGCACCAAGGATGACCTTGAACTTCCATGGCACATTGCGCATCATCATTCATGGTTTCTCTTCTCATAACCATCATAGGAATACTCTACTCAAAAATATATTTCTATCAGTATATAGCTCTCCTCGTAATTCCTCACAGTTTGAAAGTTATTCAAGATTGCAGTTCGTAACCCCAATTAGTGGGCTAAAACGCCATGGGGTTATGGCATGGTATTTATCATTTATTTCTTCATTTAATAATCAATAATTAATAATTTTTTAAGCTCCTAAAATCCCTCCAACGTTTCTATAGAAGCCCCTCTCAACTCTATAAAAAGAAATCTCATATATCCTCCAAAAGTAGTGATGGTGGAATTTTCTCTATAAATTTATTTCCGCGCAGTCATAGATGATGAAATTAAAACCCATTTGAGAAGATATCCTGATGAACATCGTGACCAAATTTCAGATCTTAAATCACTATATCGTCAGAGATATTATCTCTGTAAGTTAGGGATTTTGCAGGCTCCCAGACATCCTCTCAAAGAGGTGACCTTGGCAAAATCATCATAACTCTCTCTCTGAGAAGCATATTGTAATTATGTAAGAAGTGGTGGATAGGGCATGGAATATATCTCTATTTATATCAATTTCAATGCTGAACGAGAAAACAGTGATACGTGGCACGCTGTACAATTTCACTTTATGGAACTAGTCCATAATTTGGTCATTGTGAGAGATTGGGAAAAACTGTGCCTTGAAGAATCCAAATTGGGTTAGACCTACGGCATTAGAAGGAACTCTCAGAGGGATACTATAGAACTAAAGGTCACATACTGGGGTTCTGAAATCATAGAGACACATCAAATTCAATATCGTACTCCTAGAAGACAAGAAGAAAAAAACTAGATCAAGTGTTGTCAAGGGGTGTGAAGGACCAGACTTTCTAGGGAAGCAAAGAGCAAGGTGCAAAAAAGTGATGCAGGAGAGGTAAGATCTAGGTAAGTATCTTGTGTATATGCATGTTCATATCTTAAGTGAATTAGGTTCTTTGTATTCTAATTTTTTGTTTTTCTGTATACGCACGTTCATATCTTAAGCGCATTAGGTTCTTTGTATTCTAATTTTTGTTTTTTCTTAGCAATGACACATTCTCTGCAAGATGATGTAAGTTTTTCTATTTTCATGTCATTGGTATTTCCTTGAAGACTTTTTGTAGGTATTATATATTCATCAAGAGAAGATTCAATGCACAATCTAATGTTCCAAATAATGAGAAAGGGTAGCATGACAAGAGTAGTAGTCAAGGTGCATAACAGCAACAAGAAGTTCACCACATGAAGTCTTCAATTGGGTAGCACTACATACAATCATTATAAAAGTATCATTGTACAGAGTCATTGTAAAAGTTGTACAAGTGCCTATTTGACAGGAGTTGAAGAGGCAGTGTCGGGAGGTCTAGGATCATTAGGTGGTTGTGTCATAGTTGGTGTTATGGTCTAGTGTGTCTTCTTCTTCTACATCATTCTATATCATTGTAAAGTGGACCATTTTCCCTGGTACATGAGTTCATTCTTCTTTTATTCTTCTATAGCGTAGTAGGGTGGTGCTAAGCTACTGCATGATATCACCAACATGTTCAAGCTTGTGAAAACTTTAGGGTGGTAGGGTGAGTTTTAGCTCATTTGGTGTTGGGGAATCCGTTCAGTTGACTACTAAAGAATCTCAAGCATTGGAACGTCCATCCAGTGGGAGCTGGAGAAGAATTCTTTTCTAGATTCTAGGAATTTGTAGCTTTCCTTTCAATTAGAGTTGAATATTAAATAATTATTAGAAAAGAGTTCAGGTGGTTTTTGTCCCAGAGGGAGTTTCCACCTTAAAAGTTGTGTGCATTTATGTTCCTTTTGTTTACTGCTATAATTGTAAAAATACTGATAATAATTGAAGATTAACTAATTCTCTGACAGATTAATAATAATATTAATTGAAAGGAATACTGATTCACCCCCCCTCAATATTTCCAACAGATTCCTTCTGGAAGATGAGCTAGAATAAAACTCATATGTACCTATCCTCCTGTCATGTCTATCCAAGAATCTACCACTCTTCACTCTATCCTCCCTATCAAACATGTGTCTCCTCTCAGACCTGCTACCATATCCCCCATTTGTCTTCTCCTCCTACCTATCTCCATGACTGATTCCCAATTTTCCCTTCTTGTACAACTCTGAAAACCTCTATAGAGTTAATGCATTAAATTATGTCTTCTTTTCTTGAGCTCTTGTAAGTCTATCTTGTGCCTCAATCAACCTGCTATTGACTACCTTGCAACTTATTATCTCTACCCTTAAACTCCTTAGTGTATCTATTATATTAGGAGAATACTCTTCTCCTTGCTACTCAATTGGCCTTTCCCATTCCATTGATTTCACATAAGCCCTATAAGGGGAGTCATGTTAACTTTAATTGACCATTATTCTCTTCTATTTCCACCAATATGCCATGTTAGAAAAACCAAATATAACTCATAATCAAAATCATACCTCGATGTATTTCATGGGAGGCTATCTCGTCTACACAATCAGTCTAGATTAGCATGATATAGATATATAATTACATCAACATATCAAAATCATGAATGAAAACACAAAACTACAATAATAACCACATGCATGATAATCATAACCATCACAATGCATGCATAAAAATATCCATTTAGCCCATATAGTCCAAGTGTTTGAACATAAAATCTTTGATACCACCCTATAACCACCCCTCCCACATTTACCCACTTTCACAAGCTCTCCAAGAAACATGAGATGAGTTCTACCATGAAATTATCGAACTCCAAGTTCCAATTATGGAAATGGGGCCTACAAATTGAAACTTATTGATACCTCTCAACAACACTAGATCACCCAAAAGTCAATCCACAACCTTTGATGCCAAATTCCTGAGTTGGAATTTCTTTTTCACAAGGCTAACACGTCAACTCCACACATGAGACATTGTTCATGTATCTTTGGGTCTCCAACCACATGCATAAGCCTACCTACCAATAATTATGACCAAACTTCCTTAGTTCTATCCCAACAATTGTGAGATTTGTGCCACTTTTTAAGGCTAGCCTCTAGACCACTATCTAGAACTGCTTATCAATAGGGGAGTTTTGAGGTCTAAAATGGGCTTCCTAAGAAAAATGTACAACCAAAGTAAAATTTATAAGGACCAATATGATTAAAGATGATAATGTCAACCATGGTGTATGATTCACCAGTTTTGGAGTAAAAAAGTAAAAAGATTGAAAAATAATAAAATAATAAAACTACCTTTTCAAATTGTATTTTCAACTTATCTCTCTAAGGTTTTACTCAAATTTCGAGTGGGATGCAAACTTTAATTCCTCATCCAAGCAATACCCATTTTCCATACTTTCGATGGACCCTGCTCTATGAAAATTGAGAAATAGGTGAAAAAACATGATTCCAATCACATTTTTCATGTATTTCTCATTTTTCCTGTAGCAGGGTCCATCAAAAGTATGCAACATGTGTACTCCTTGGATGATGAATCAAATTATACAACCAAGAAGTGGTGTCGCTCGAAATTTGATTAAAACCATAAGGAGATAAGTTGAAAATACGAGTTGAAAAAATATGTTTTTCTTTTTTCCCTCTAAAATTTGATGATGTAATCTAATAATATTTTATTATTTCCACTATTATTTTATTATTTCCATAGTATGCCCATTTTATACCTCAAAATGCCCCTAATGAACATTCCAAAAACATAACTATGACGATAAAATTTCCAACCATTCAAAACTTGAGGAAGATATTGACCTAGACATTCATAATACATGATACTCATTTCATCAAACATACGATAAACATAGAAGCTACATGTCATGAATGCATATATGATCATAAAATTCTAATCCTCATATGAGAATCAATGAGAAGGATCTATGCTCTCTCAAGCTAGCTATAACAACACTTGTCATCCCATGCATTCATCAATCATTCAATAACTTATCAAATCATGGATAAGAGCCATAGCTAGATCACATCATAGAACCATGCATATAAGAAACATATAACTAGAATAAAAACCATTAAAAATCAACCATAATATCACATAATAACTAGTACATGTTCTCATAAATCACAATAGGGAAAACAACATATATTAACCAATGCAAAAGACAACCAATTCAGGGACTTCCACATACCACCTGACCATAGATTGGGATGAACCAAATCTCTCTTTCAACCAATCACCCTCGTTCCATATTCCAAGCATGAATGTGGGATCTCATGGGATAAAGCAAGACATAACCAAATAGGGAATCCACAAGTTAAACCACCTCCACCCTCAAGCTACATTGAGCTCACCTAAACCTGTCCTGAGATCACAAAACCAAACAAGTGTGGATGTCTTAGAATTCCTTCACCATACCTAGAGGAATTTTTCTACATCCACCCACCTATCGAGGCATTATTGAAGAAAACCATCTCCACCCCCAACACTTGGGATTTTCCCGAGACCACCTCAATTAGATCAAAAACCTTCCAATAATCCAAAACTCAACTAAAAATGAATCCCATCACACCATATCTATCTAGGAAACGGAATGGCAAGGCTGAAACCATTGTCAATCTAGGAAAAACACATGTAACTTCCATCAAATGAACCAAACAATCAAATGCATGTACCATGCATTCACATCCTGGGAAGGAAATTACACATGCAACCTATTACCTGCAAAATATTTCTTTGGAATCCATTGATCCAACTTTCTCCTTCCACACCTTTTCTTTACTTTGCTTTCCATTTGCTTTCCTTTGCTCATTCTGTCCTTTCCTTTTTGTTATTACTCTCTCTCTCTCTCTCTCTCTCTCTCTCTCTCTCTTTCTAAAATTGATCCAAATAAAAAAATGACAAAAAATTGTGAATTGTTTTTCTGATAACTTTTTATGAATGATGTCTCTTTTCTTCTTCATTTTTCCTCTAATTTCGCTTGCATTAATGTTTTGGTCTCTTGTCTTCCTTTTCACCTATTTTCCTTTATTTCTCATAATTAAATGCCATTTATTTTCTCTTTTAATTTTCGAATTTCCATAGCCAATAATAATCCACAAGTGATGGCCACTACAATGTTTTCCCAACATTCAAATTGCAATATGTGTCACATAACCTTGGTTTTACTTTTTCCTTTAATATACTTTATTACATAAAACTTTAACCTGTGGTTGTTACACCACATTTCATGCCATCCTTGTAGACGACCCCAAAATAGAGGATATTTGGGAAAAAAGACAATTGGAAGCCATCCTTTGTTTCAAATACACTTTTAAACTATTGGGGGAGAACTCATAATATTGTCAAAGAAGATGGCAAGGGTTTCCCAAATAATGAAGATAAATGAATACCACTCTCCCGATTAGTTGTAGACAACACTAGAAGAACTCCCTTATACAAAAGGATCATCCAAAGAACTTTAGTTTTAGTGGATAGGGCTCAAGTTCAATCCAACGTTGCTATTAGGGCTCTAAGAACACTAAAATCAGGAAGAAAAATCCAATGAATGGAAGCTTATTGAAGGAAATGTAAGATTCTACCCAACAAGGGTAACCACATGTAGCTAAACTTTGGATATCAAGAAGGTCATCAAAGAGATGAATGAAGAAGAGTATAGAAGAGAAGACGAGTGAGTTTCTCAAGGGTGAGAAAAAAATTCATTAGGGGGGTGTGATGATTCTGCAAAATATCTAAATAATCAGGCCAATTAATACACTCCTAAGCACATAAAATCTATATTGAGCCAAACTTTTGCGCTCAATCATACATTTTCCTAACATAATGGGTTCTTAGAATAATTCAATGAGGTTTACATATTTTATGTCCCTTAACATGTTTATTGTGGAGGATTTGAAGAGATATTTCATAGATTCCAAGAAATACAACATTGACTATATTTCTAGGACTTGTTCCTTGCTGCGGGAGAGCCTCAACTCAACTCGCTAATGGCATTTAATTCCCTTCCTATTGCTATGAAGTGGAATAGGAGCAAGATCCCACTTTATGGGATATTTTGGAGGGAAATATAGTCCTCCTTGCAACAAGGGTGCTACCCAATATTTGTGTAAATAAGAATCTCAAGTATCCCAATAGGGAGATAGAGATGACTGTGGAGAATGGGAGTAAATATTAGAATTGTATTACCAAGCAACTTTTTCATTCTTGTAATGTGAAAAAATTTTCTTAGTTAATGAATGTGGTGCTCTGTTTCAAAAATTAGTTTGGCTCTGCTCTAAGGACTTTTAGATTCCTTGGGTTGGGTCCACACTAAAAGATTCATAGCCCTCTTGTACTTTTTTTAGTGTTATGCTTTTATTCATTTTCTATAATTTTAAAAAGTTCTTTTCATAGATCTTATGAATGGTTAAATAACTTTTTATTAAAAAAAATATTTATTGTAGGTTATTTATGTAGTTGACTGTAGTTGTAGTACTGGTTAATGCTAGTATATATATTCATTCACTTTTTTTCTCTTACTATTAAAAATTTTACTATTCACTATTTTGTTGTATACATAGTTTTGTAGCTACAAGAAACACACAAGGCCTAATTTCACTCAAATGAATTTTCACCAGGTTGCCTCAAATCTCTATCAATTTGATGTTATCATATTTTAACATTCCCATAGATTCCTTACATCTGAGACCCACATTGTTCCTACCTTATATGCTTGTTGGATTCTCTCCTATAATAAATAAAAGACTCCTATAACAACTTGTAACCCACCATCCATTGTTATTCGTCTTCATAATAAACCCATGGTTTTACTTATTTGACATATTACAACGCCTTTGGAATGTTGATAATGAGACTTGGAAGTATAGAGACGTCATAAATTATTTTTTCAATTTTCTTGTAATGGGTGAAAATGTGAAGCTAAGTTACACTTTTTTGAGAAATTTCCCCGAAAAATTCACAACCTCAATTTTCCAAGCGAACAATTTCCCCCCCCTGAATTTTCAAAATTTATCAGACCGAACTATTATACTAATATTTGAATGAAAATTTGGCTGTTTAGACTAATGTTGGTCATTAAACGAAATCTTTTCCAGAGTTGAAGAAATGAGAAAAAAAATAGTTCGGCCGATAAATGATTTGGTTGAACTATTTGTTCAACCAAACTATTGTTTTCGGATGAATTATTTATTCGGCTGAAAAAGTTTTATGTATATGATCGACCAGACCTTGTTTCTAAGTTTTCTGCTCTGTTAATTTTATATTATGGTCTGTTAATTTTATATTAGCAGGATATGAGTAGAGAATTGTTACTGCTCTGTGTTGTGATTGTGGTTGGTTTGAGTCGAGTTGAAGCCGAGCGCTGTGAGGTTCATATGTAATTAAAAATAATTACTGGAATTTTTTAACATGAATTTTTTATAATGTTTTTTATTTCTTGGTTGGTTTCACTCGTCGTTGGCATCTTTCTCAGCCTCCTCATCTAGAATAGGTAATTCGCATAACACTCCTTTCTCTGGAAAAAAACAAAATCTAAGAACGAAAAGAACAAAAATTGCATATTTTATTGAAAACTTGATTGAATTCGAGTGGTCTTAGCTCGCATATCATAATGGCGATGATTTTAACTATGTAACACTTATATTTAGTACCTTAAGAGAAGTGAGCCCATGTAGAAATGCTTCTGGAATTTATTTCAATTCGAACTTTCTTCGGAATAGGGTCACCAATTTATGACATCATAATTCCTATGTGGGGAGAGACTTAATACCATTTCCCATAACTGATATTCTTTTGCAATCAATCCCTATGCGAGGGAATCGTTGAACCACTTGGCCTACCCTAAACACAGTTTTAAAGCCACAAAAGTTTTAAAGAAACCCCATCCACCCAATGTATTAGCTCAATGGAGTGTATTAGCCAACGACGAGCTCCTTATTGGTTCCCATACATATAATAATACATCCAAGAAGAAATTCTCCATCAGTTGATTTGAAAACATAAAAGAAGACATTGACCCTTGACACGGAGTACCAACATAGAATACCAACATCAAATATTTTCATAGGGTAGCATCATAGAGTAATCACCTAGCATTATCCACTCTCATGCTCCTTATCCATCCTTATCCATTATTCATTTCTTCTTATTTTTTATTTGGACTTCCTTTTTATGGTTACAATGAGATAGATGATCTAACATTACTTACTTTCTCAATTGCCTACTCCTTATTGACCTTGCTTGCTTCGTACCCAATTTATTATTATTTCTCTCATTTTGATCAGCATTTTCTACCTCATCTCTACGAATCAGGCCTTGTTCTACTTTGATCTTGACCTTTATGCGATGATTGACCCAATGAGTTCCGATGGGACTGGGCATGTGTCTTCTGCTAGTGATGGAAGTTCTTATTACGGTGATATGTGTGCCTTCTTTCCTCCCTCTACCATTATCTTACCCCTCCCCTAAGAAGTAAGTACCTGCCCCTTCCCTCTATTTACCACCCAAAACAAGCTTTACTTAAGGAGAATTCTAATTACATTATTACCTCACAGACCTAAAGGGGAAATAGCCAGAACATTGTACAGGATAGTAACTTACCTACCTTTCCATACTTACCAACTCTACATAGGAATATTGTTGGTAGCCTTATTTATCTGACCCATAGTCAACCTAATATTTCCTTTGTTGTTAGTGTTATTTCATGTTTCATGCAGGCCCCTATAGTCCCATTGTGTTTTGTATCGATCGGTAATCAATGCTTAGGTATTTTTCCATCCATACCTTCGTCCATTTCGGTATATTGGTCTGTGCTTCTATCATTATATGTGGGGAATCAATCACAACTCATCGATGGATCCACACACTCTATGGTCTTAATTGAAGTATGGACTTCAAATCTATATAACATAGTTTTAAAGTTTCTTCCTTTCAATAATTTTGTCAGATTCTAGGTTTCTATTGTTAGACATTTGTACAAAATATATATTTGGTCTCTATGATAAAAAATTCTAACAACTTATAATGTGATTATGGAATATGATATACTGATTATTTGTGGAAAATTTTGAAGACCAAAAATAATTAATAACAGATTTCTAAATGTTGTCTTTGTAGAAATATATGCCATGAAATCTGATTTAAAATCAAATGATATATTTTCTAATATATGTATGATTCATGAATTTACTCTCAACTCATAATCTGATAATATTCAATAAAAATTGAAGGAAAACCGACATTGACCACAAATTTATGGATATTATATATGTTGAAATATATAATATGAAATCTGATATCAGAATCAGCCATATATCTTCGCATCTGAATGTATACAACATTATTTATAAATATTCTTAAGCGAATCATTTTTGTCTTACATTTTATTGGAGAGGTTGAAAATAGAAGTTACTTTTAGACAATTGAACTATTTCAAAATTTGCATAAAGTTTGAAATCGTTCAAACTAAATTTTACACATAGGATTTGTTGTGAGTAGTTTATCTTGGAGATACATATTTTTCATTTATATTTTTTTGGGTGCATGAGATTCGAACTAATTAGAGTGTTGGCATTTATTTGTCATCTATTTTTGGTGTTTTAATTTTAATGTTATTGGGTTGACTTGTTCTACCTTGATTTATCTCGTAGAACAACCTTGATGCTTCTTGGTAACATACTTTCCTTACTTTTGTTGTTATATGTTCATTTATGTTTCCTTTTCTATTATGTGTAATTCAATCAAGCTTCCCTATTTGCTTGGAACATGGATCTTATTAGCTACCTAAGATGAGGAATAATACACTTAATTGAAGGTAATTGTACTTAATCTTTTCAAGTAGTAGTTTATTTTGAGATATATCTTTTTAATTTCTATTTTGTTGGGTGCATGAGATTGAAGCTAATTAGAGTGTTGGAATTGCATTGTAATCTATTTTTGTTGTTTTAATTTTAATGTTATTGGGTTGCTAATTAGAGTGTTGGCATTTCTTTGTCATCTATTTTTGGAGTTTTAATTTTAATGTTATTGGGTTCACTTGTCCTACCTTGATTTATCTCTTAGAACAAACTTGATGCTTCTTAGTAACATTATTTCATTGCTTATGTTGTTATATGTTCATTTATGTTTCCTTTTCCATTATATATAATTCACTTTGACTCCCTATTTTCTTAGAACATGGGTATTATTAGCTTCCTAAGATGAGGAAAAATATACTTAATTGAAGGTTCTTGTACTTACTTTTTTTGAGTAGTAGTTTCTTTTTGAGATACATCTTTTTCATTTCTATCTTGTTGGGTGCATGAGATTGAAGCTAATTAGAGTATTGGCATTGCTTTTTCATCTATTTTTTGTGTTTTAATTTTGATTTTATTGGGTTGACTTGTTCTACATTGATTTATCTTGTAGAACTATGGTCCAAATGAACCAAAATTATTTGAAGAGAAGTCGTATGATTAAGCCCTACGATTATCAAGAGCCCCTATTCAATCAAAATGTTCTATCCTAAGAATATGGCCATATGATGTAGTGCCAAATAAATATAAATTATGCACCTATAATTAATGCTAGTATCATATACCCATCTTCTCCGCACATAACATTAGAATTGACAAAATGTAAAATTTGATCAACTAAGAGGTCATCAACGAAGAAGATGATGATATCATCGTCATTGAACAAACTTGATGTTTCTTGGCAACATATTTTCCTTTCTTATGATGTTATATGTTCATTTATGTTTCCTTTTTCATTATGTGTAATTCACTTCGATTCCCTATTTTCTTGGAGCATGGGTCTTATTATCTTCCTAAGATGAGGTAGAATACACTTAATTGAAGGTTCTTGTACTTGCTCTTTTAAAGTAGTAGTTTCTTTTTTAGATACATCTTTTGCATTTCTATTTTGTTGGGTGCATGAGGTTTAAGCTAATTACAGTATTGGCATTGCTTTGTCATCTGTTTTCAGTGTTTTAATTTTAATATTATTGGATTGCTAATTATAGTGTTGGCATTACTTTGTCATATGTTTTTGGTGTTTTAATTTTAATGTTATTGGGTTGACTTGCTCTACCTTGATTTATCTTGTATAACAACCTTGATGCTTCTTGCTAGCATACTTTTCTTACTTCTGTTGTTATATTTTCGTTTATGTTTCCTTTTTCATTATGTTCAATTCACTTTTCTTCCCTATGTGCTTGGAACATGGGTTTTATTAGCTTCCTAAGATGAGGCAGAATACACTTAATGAATGTTCTTTTACTTTCTATTTTCAAATAGTAGTTTCTTTTGCAGATACATCCTTTTCATTTCTATTTTGTTGGGTGAATAAGATTGAAGCTAATTAGAGTGTTGGAATTGCTTTGTCATATATTTTAGGTGTTTTAATTTTAATGTTAGAGTTTTAATTTGAAGACGAAAACATAGATATTAAATTTACTAGAATAAAAATGGGTCTGTCATTTTTCATTTTATTTTTTTTCCTCTTTATTAACTATATTTTGAAAGAAGAATATATAAATAGACCCATTTATGCCATATAAGTAAACATGTATTATAGTTTTAGTAAGAAAATTTTATAAAAAGCTAATATAAGTGTTAAATTTACTTGAATAAAATCAGGCTATCATTTTTCATTCTAATTTTTTTTTCTTTGTTGACTATGTTTTTTAAAGAATCATATAAATAGACTCCTGTATGACATATAAATAAACATGTATTATAACTTTAATAAACAAATTTTATAGCAAGGCAGAATAGGTGTTAAATTTCCAAGAATGAAAATAAAAATAAATTAAGAAATGCTTTCAAACTTGGGTGTTTTGAAGCTAATTTGAATTAGAAAGATTTGTATCTGTGGAATAAACATAAAAATAAATTAGTAAATACTTTCAACCTTCAGTTGATTTGAAGCTACATTGAATGAATTATAGATTTTTAGTTTATTTGAATTATAGATCTCTAGTTGTTTTCTTCTTGCAATTATCCAACCATCCAACCAAGTAGAAACAACCTTTCTTACTACCTAGTTTTTTGACAAATTTGTTTAAGTAGTGATATTTTGCACAACCTAACAATACTTGTATAAATATATTAAATTCATTTTATTGAATTTGTTTTTACAAGGATCAGAAAACCCATTAAACGTGGTTGAAAAATGGACATTATGCATATAAGTTTCTTGTTATCCTAATCCAGGGCAAGCAGTGATTACGTATGTGCTATGCAATATTGTGATGAGCAAAGTCCTCAGAAGGAAAAGGAATGTACATGGAATTAAAAAAAACAATGAAGCATATTATATTGCATTGATACAAGGCTTAAGAACAACTAGGGAGTATGGATCCAATGGAATTGTAGTCTTCACCAATTCTGAACTTGTGTGCAATGAGATGAAAGGAATATACCAAGTAGAAAATGAGAGGTTAAAACAACTACATGGAGAAGAAAAAAATATTGTTAGTCAATTCCAATCATTTAGAATAAGACATTGTGTAAATGATAATAGGATGGGGCAATGTCAATTCAAGATTTGTGTCTGAAAGATAAATTAGTGTTAAGAAGTTCTCCATCAATATTTATTAATGGACATTGTAAGAAATCGTTGAGATATGTATTTTTTATAGTTTAAATGTGTCATTTTTAATGGCCATGTGTTTTTTGTAATTCTATACCAAGTGTGCCCCCACTATGTAAGCACAACTTGGTGAACTTGACATGTTTTAGAAAATTGTGTATTTAATTTTCAAAATCTATGTGCTTCAACATTTGTGTTTTTAGTCTTGAGTATATTTTAAATGAAGAGCTTCAGATTTTTACATTAATTTTCTGAATTCTTTCAATGATTTTAAATATTCATTTTAAGATCTTAAAATGCATGATGTAATTTCAAGGGTTACATCAATTAATTGCATGAGATAACTTCAAGGGTTATATCAATTTTTTGAATTCTTAATATTTCTATATAGAAATTTAAATATTTTTAAATGCATGAGGTAAATTCAAGGTTACAACAATTTTTTGAATTCTTGATCTTTTTAAATTGCAATTTTAAAAAGAATTGTAAATGCATGAGGTAAATATTTAAATATCATGCATCTATATATCTATAGATATCCATATCATGGATGAGAATTTGCCAAATGATTCTTCAAGGTAAACATCAATATATTCTCATGCATATACTAGAAGAGGAGGTTGAGGTAATGGATCAAAGAGAATATCAAATGAATCGGGGGAGGTCCATCATTCACATCATGATATTTATTATATGTATGTGTGTGTTCATTTAATTAAATTATAAATAAGTAGAATCATATGTATGTACACATATATATTGAATTGATTTTATACTTTTTTAGATGCTTCACTCACTATGTTGTCGTGTGACAATGGTCAACATTCTCCCGGTGGTCATCAATCTCAGGGTGGTTAGCATTCTCTCGGTGGTCATCAATCTCAGGGTGGTCAACATTCTCCGGGTGGTCATTAATCTCAATTGTATCATCATGACCAACATCATTTTGGTAAATTATATAAAACAATTATGTTAAAACAAATTTTTACATGTAAATGAATTATATGTACATATGCGTGTACATGTCGATCTTGCATACATGTATAGATACATTTGTTCACATGTTTTTATATTTATGTAATTTTATATGTTGATCTAGAGGGTGAAAATGTTGGTCCAAGCAGATGTAAGTGAAGATGAATAGTTGAAGAAAAATACCATACACAAAATACAACTTATCCATATTATATTCCTAAAGAGCTTCCTTATGAGACAAACCTCCAACAATGTACATTACAAAGGTGCAAAAACCATTACTAAAAATTGAGGAAATATCTTGGGATCTTGGAGCTCCCTGCAGAGAGTCGAGAAAGGTTAGAAATAGTTGTGCACTCTCTAAGATCATCTCTTGATATTTATGAGAAGCTTGGGCCAACCACAGATTCATTTATAGATATGCTGAGGCATAGAAAGGAAGAACTGATGGGTCCTAATAAATGGGTTGAGGTTATTAAAAGGGTTACAAAAGAAAATTCAAAATCTACATTTAATTTCCAAGAAGGGTCGAAAAGAAAGATGCTTAAGGTGTAATATTTCAAGCACCATGACATAGTCAACCATTTGTGTGATAGGTTCCTTCCAGTGTATGGAAATATGGCATGGAATGATGATATTGTGAGTCTATGCATTTTCATGTGCAATGTTAAAATTTTAATATATACATGCACATGCATTGTATAGGGCATATGGGAGGGAACAATGCATGGTGAACACCACAAGGACACAATGGAGGGGGAACACCATGACGTATTGCATGGAATTTGAAACTTTTTATAATTTTGTTTTAATGATTAAATTCTCATTTAATTTTAAAACATTAAAATTTAATTTTAAAGTACATAATATTATGTATATATGCAATTATACATGTTGTGCAGAGCACCCATGATTCAGATCTGAGCACAAGGAGGTTGATAGATCATATATTTCAACGAGATTCTCTAAATTGATGCAACTTTTTATTTGACAATCTTTTAATGCTATATTTACTTTTATAGTGATATAAAAGTTGGACATATTTTAAATCTTTAACTCTTTATTATGATTTAATACATGTTAATTTTGGAGTTTATGTACATTTTGCATGGTACAATTTGCAAGATGTATGGTTTGATGCTTAAAACTTGGTTTTACATATTTAAGTTCATGAATATGTAGCAGTGAATGTAAATTTCCATTTAATTGGTACATTTTGCATTCAATCATTCCTATAGTGTTAGTAGATGATTGCTAGGTTTTATTTAAAGTTGTTTTGTCAATTTATTTAAAATGAATCTAGTAAAATTTCCAATTACAAAACATGACCTACGTTTTACATTTGAATGAATGTCATAATTTGTTGTAGATGTCTAAAACAATGATAACTTAAAATTTCATTATAAAATATGGTATGTAAATTTTGCATTCATGTATAGAAAGGCTACTATGGATTTTGTTTGATAGTGAACTTTTAATATAAAGTTGTTTGAATTCACAAACATAAGTTAGATAAAATTGCATTATAAAACATGACCCACAATTTGTGTGATGCATGCATTGTTTGATGCTTTTAAAGGTTTTACATATTTTCATTTAATTGCTACATTTTGTTGGCATTATGATTCAAGTGTTGTCCTTGATGGCAACTCACTCAGAGGTTGGTACAGGTGCTCAGAGGTTGGTACAGGTGATGGCAACTTAATCAGAAGACAGACCTTGTACAGCATGCCAAGGAAGTTCATATACGCTGGTTCGTTAAGCCCAAATCACGTGTACACGCTAGTTGGATTCAGAAAAAGCGCGTGTATGTGGAAAGGTACCTTTGGTCCATGGTGGTTAGTCCTTGGAAGTTGTGCCTATGATTTCGGACCATAATGTCTCGACGGGCGTGTCGATCCCTAGTTTTGAAGTTGATGGTTTTGTGTTACTATGGTTTTGGCTCTTGGTATTGAGCAAGGCCTAAGGCTATATAAGGAGAAGAAGATCATTAGGCAAAATCAATCTTTCGACAAGGCTTGAATATCTAAGAGAGAAAGAGATCTGATATGCAGGGTTTGGGTTGTTTGAAATGAGCTAAGGAGAAATCACATCGGTGGATGGAAGACTAGATCTAAGGACAAATCGGGATCTAATGGTTTGAAATGCTCTATTATGATATGGTTGATTATGCGTATTTCTAGATCTGCATACTGTCGCAATATTATGTTCTGGATCTAACTGATGTCTGGTACAGCTGCAAGTTGAGAGAATCTATTTTTAGATCTGTACGCAGGTTGGCTTAAGTAAAAACGCGTGTACACGCGTGTTTCGCTCATTGAAGTAGCGTATATCTCTTGAAGCTTGATTTTTGGGTTTGCAGTTGGATCTGACTGTTATTGCAGAGTTCTGTAGACTGCTCTGGGTTCTGGTATCTGGTGATTGACAGGGTTCAGTGGTTCAGTGATTCAAAGTTTGAAAATTCTAGTATTGGTTGTTTTATGCTTCATGGATCTGTTATGAAAGTTGAATGAATTGGGTTCTACAGATTGAATGTTGTGCTTCAGGAATATCCAGTCTGAAAATGTATGAAAAGTGGTACCTGAAAGAAAGAAGATTGTAGGGCAACACCTACATACTAGCATCTTGGCTAGTACAAGAGCAAAGGGGGTTGGAGCTCCCATCCAAGGAAGTTTGGAGAACGAGAGAAGGTTGTAGCCTTCTGCAAGTTGTAGCCTGCGTACTGGTACAAGGCTGCACCAGTACAAAATATTGTAAACTGAAGTTTCTTATTAAAGAAAGATAGAGACAACTTGCAGCAGGTGGTTTTCACCCACATTGGGTTTCCACCTTATATCTTGGTGTTCATGTGTGTGGCTTTTGATCTGTTCCGTTATACTGCACCTGCTTACTGTTAGTGTGGTGAATAATGTCCTGATGAACTTAACTGAAGAATAAGCTAACTAAATTATGAGTTTTCTTCTTATACGCTGTTTTATTTAATCACAGTAGCGTGTACACGCTGGTTCACCTAACTGAAGTAGTGTATATGTTTCTGAGCATTGAAAAGTTTGATTGATCTGATAATACTGATTCACCCCCCCTCTCAGTATTATTTCCAACAATTGGTATCGGAGCCGGTCCTTCAGAGAAGCTTGATCGCTTGAAGGTAGATCATTCATCATGAGCAGCTACGAGAAAGAAGCATCAATCAGGCCACCGATTTTTGATGGGACAAATTTCAATTATTGGAAGGTAAGAGTTACTGCATATCTTCAATCTCTTGGTACAGAAGTTTGGAACATTGTAGAAACAGGCTATGCTTTTCCTTCAGCTACTCCTACAGATCCAGCTGAGAAAAAGAAGTATGAAACAAATGCAAAAGCAGTCAGTACTCTATTAGGAAGTATATCTCAAACAGAATTCATGAAGGTCATGCACTTCAAATCAGCAAAAGAAATATGGGACAAAATGATCACTAGCTATGAAGGAGATGAACAGGTAAAGCAAGCTAAACTTCAAACTCTCAGGATTCAATATGAGACTCTCAAGATGTATAATGATGAAAGTGTGGCTAATTATTTTCTTCGGGTAGATGAGATTGTTAATTGTATGAAAAATTTGGGTGAAGAAATAAGAGAAACTATAGTAGTTCAAAAGATTCTAAGATCATTATCCCCCAAGTTTGAATCTAAAGTATCTGCAATAGAAGAAAAAGAAAATCTCCGTGTTCTCACTATGTCTCAGCTACATGGAATTCTAACCGCTTATGAAATGAGAAAGGGAGGTCCATCTGACAGAAGGGAAGCTGCTTTTAAGGCATCAGGAAAAGAAGATTACTATGAAGCAAACCATGTTCCAGAAGAAGAGGAAGAAGAATCAAATTTTGTCAGAAATCTTCAAAGGGGTTCTGGAAGGTTCAGAGGTAAGCTACCTTTCAAATGCTTTGCTTGTGGGAGAGTAGGTCATTATGCTGCAAAATGTCCTTATAAGGATAAAGGAAAAGAACCTGCTAGATGGAACAAGAAACAAAGTGCAAATAAGAAAAGCTACTACACCCATGAAGATAGTGATGGCTTATCAAACAGTGATGAAGATGAACAAGGTAATAAATATAAGCTGTTAATGGCATTTGAAGATGATGATTATGAGGATGCTGTAGATGTGGATAATCTCTATAATGAAATTACTAGACTCAAGAGAGGCATAGAAGAAAAGAATGTGATCATTGATACTTTGCAATTTCAAATTGATGAAAAGGAAAAACATCTTGAAAAACTAGAAGGTGAAATTGTTGGTCTCAGAAAAGAAATTGAGAAAACAAAAGCTATTAATCTTAAATTTGTCAAAGGATCTGAAACTTTGGATGAGATTATCAGTGTGCAGCGGTCTCCTCTAAACAAGACAGGTTTGGGCTATAATGGAGAAACCTCTCAAGCATCCACCTCAAAAAGTTATCTTGATGCAGCAAGAAGAAATGAGCAGAAGAACAATGAAGATAATCAGGTAAAGCAGGGACGAATTACAAACAGAAACTATCAGGGACAATCCTCCTTAAGGATGAACAAAAGCTACAACCAACCACAGGTAAAATCTTCTCAGTTTGGCTCAAGAATAGATGAAAATAGAAATTACAATCAGTTGGCTGGTAGATTCAATAACCGCAGAAGCTTCTTCAATGGACAATGCTTTTCTTGCCATAACTTTGGTCACAGAGCAGCTCAATGTGTTGCATATAAAACAATCATGACTAGGGAAGCTCAAAAACAAAGAAGTATGACAGGGATTACAAAAAGGACCTATAACAACTTTTCGGTTCTTGAAAATGAAGTTGAATGTTCTATTTGCAATAATTTTGGTCATAAAGACTCTGAATGCAGGAGCAGGTTTCAGGAGAAAAAGGAACAAGCCACGAGCACCAAAACATGGAGAATAAAGGAACCTCAAACAGAAAGATGTGGGATAGCATTTTATGCAGAAGGACAGGAAAATCTATGGTACATTGACAGTGGATGTTCGAAACATATGACAGGTGATAAAGAAAAACTTGAATCTTATTCTACTTTAGAAAAGGGAAAGAAAGTTTCTTTTGGAAATGATACTCCTGCAACTATAAAAGGAAAAGGTATTGCTCCTTTGAAAGAAAAGGTCAAGGCTGGAAATGTTTTATATGTTGATGGATTGAAGCATAATCTTCTAAGTGTCAGCCAGATGTGTGATCAAAAAACCGAGGTTATTTTTAGATCGAATGGATGTCTTGTTCGTGATCTTGATACAGGTAAAACAGTTCTCAAGGGCAAAAGAACTCCAAATAATCTGTACATATTTGAAGAAGGACAACAACAATGCTATCTTAGCAAGGATGAAGAGCACTGGTTATGGCATCGAAGGTTGGGACATCTAAGTTTCTCACAAATAAGGAAAGCATGCAAATATCAGGCAGTTCGCGATCTTCCAGATATCAAAATTCCAGACAACACCATATGCAAATCTTGTCAGTTTGGAAAGCAAACCAGAACTAACTTTCCAGAGAAGGAAGGATCAGCTAGCTTGCCTCTTGAGCTAGTCCATACAGATGTATGTGGTCCATTTAGGAAAAGGACACCTCGAGGAGAAGAATATCTGATATTATTCATTGATGATTTCTCAAGGTTTGTTTGGTTAGGGCTTATGAAGCACAAAGATGAAGCATTCGAAAAATTCAAATCCTTCAAAGCATTGGCTGAAAATGAATCAGGACACAAAATTAAGTGCCTCAGATCTGACAGAGGTGGGGAGTTCACATCAAATGAATTTTTCGATTTCTGCGATGAACATTGGATAAGAAGAGAATTCTCTACAGCTAGAACTCCTCAGCAAAATGGGGTTGTGGAAAGAATGAACAGAACTATCCAACAAATGGCTCGTGCTATGCTCGATGAATCAGGTACTCCTGCAACCTTCTGGGGTGAAGCTGCACATGCTGCTGTTATTATTCTTAACAAAACAAATGTCTGAGTAAATAGCACTCAAACACCTCATGAGCTTTGGAGTGGTAAAACTCCTTCCGTGAAGCACTTCAAAATCTTTGGGAGAAAATGTTATATCAAGAATACTGATGAGCAACTTGGCAAACTTGAACCTAGAGCAGATGAGGGCATTCTTCTTGGTTATTCTCCACATAGCAAAGCATACAAGTGCTACAATAAAAGACTTGGCAGAATTGTTGACAGTATTGATATAGTGGTTGATGAGAAGGGATATATTCCTAGGCAAGTTCATCATGAAGACATTGAAGAAGATGAAGGTTACTCTCAAAGGCGAAATAATGAAGAAGAAGAACCTCAAGAAGAAGAAGAATCTCAAGAAGAACCAGAGGAGCAGACAAGAACGGAAGAGAAGACTCCATCCAGATATGTTCAAAAGAATCATCCAGAAACTCAGATTGTGGGGCAGAAAGAAGCAGGAGTACAAACAAGAAGGACACTTGCAGAAGCTTCAAGCTACTTGGCATTACTCTCCTCCACTGAACCACAAAATGTGAAAGAGGCATGCAAAGATGAAGGTTGGGTCAAAGCAATGGATGAAGAACTTGAGCAAATCGAAAAGAACAACACTTGGGAATTAGTTCCTAGACCAAAAGATAAGAATGTAATAGGAACAAAATGGGTCTTCAAGAATAAATTAAATGAAAATGGAGAAGTAATTAGAAACAAGGCCAGACTTGTTTGTAAAGGGTATGCACAGCAAGAAGGAATAGATTTTGAAGAGACCTTTGCTCCTGTGGCAAGACTTGAGGCCATCCGAATGTTCCTTGCTCTCTCAAGCTTCAAAACTTCAAGGTATTTCAAATGGACGTGAAATCAGCCTTCCTGAATGGAGACTTAGAAGAGGAAGTATATATTGAGCAGCCAGATGGTTTCATTCTTGGGAATGATCCAAACCTTGTATGCAGATTGAAAAAGGCACTCTATGGACTCAAACAAGCTCCAAGGGCTTGGTACTATCGGTTGGACAAATATCTTCACCAACAAGGCTTTTCAAAAGGATCAGCAGATAGCAATCTCTATATAAAAGTTGAAAATAACAAATTGCTAATTCTTGTTGTTTATGTAGATGATATTATTTTTGGCAGCAATGAAGAGACTATGAGTCAGAACTTTGCCTTGGTTATGCAGAAAGAATTCGAAATGTCACTTCTTGGAGAATTGACATATTTTCTTGGATTGCAAATCCAACAAAATGAAGGAGGTATCTTCTTGTCTCAAACCAAATACCTCAAGCAGATCTTGAAGAAGTATGGCATGGAAGAGTCAAAGCCAGTATGTACACCCATGGTTACAGGATGCAGCCTCAGTGCAAATGATGAATCAGCAGCAGTTCACCAACCCACTTATAGATCCATGATTGGGAGTTTGCTCTATTTGACAGGTACTCGACCAGATATTACACATGCAGTAGGAATGGTTGGAAGATTTCAAGCTAACCCAAAGGAAACTCATCTTCAGGTAGTCAAAAGAATCTTCAAATATCTTCAAGGGACCCAAAACTATGGCTTATGGTATCCTAGAAATACAGATCTCACTCTTCATGCTTACACAGATGCAGATTGGGCTGGAAGTGTGGATGATAGGAAAAGCACAAGTGGTGGTGCTTTCTTCATGGGTTCCAGATTAGTATCTTGGTTCAGCAAGAAACAGAGTTCGATTGCCTTATCTACAGCTGAAGCAGAATATGTGGCTGCAGCATCTTGTTGCACACAACTTCTTTGGATGATGCAGACCTTGCAGGACTTTCAAATCACTTGCACTCCACCCGTCTCTATCTTATGTGATAATACAAGTGCAATAAGCATTTCAAAGAATCCAGTCATGCACTCAAAGACCAAGCACATACCAATCAAGTACCATTTTCTTCGGGAACAAGTGCTTGAGCAGAAGGTCAAGTTGGAGTATGTTCCTTCTAAGGAACAGGTTGCTGATATTCTCACAAAACCACTGCCCAGGGAAACTTTTGAATATCTCAGACAAAAGCTGGGAGTAGTTGATGCTTCATCCTGCTGTTGAAGCTTGTCTGTTCTACAGAAAAGTTGGTATACGCAAGTTGCGAAAGGTATATACGCGTATACACGCGGATTTATGATGGGAAAGTCGCGTGTATGGTGTACGCATGTTGCAGAGATTATATCCGCGTCTACACGCCGTTTCATGCAGGAGAAATCGCGTATATGAAGTTCTGAACAGCAAAGGCAATCTCTGGAGTTCTGAACAGCAATGGGTTCTTCAGGCACGGTCTCAGAGGGTGCAGCAGGCACAGGTTCAGGGGGAGCAGCCTAAAAGTCTCATAAAGTATTGTTGGCATTCAGATGTTTTGGTTGTTGATTTCAGGAAAAGGAGCTCGGAAAGAAATCCTGGTTGCTGATCTAAAAAGATGGTTATCATATGCTGCTGGTGACTTTCATAAGTCTTGGTCTAGATCTGCTGTCTCTATGTCATGTTTCTCTCTTATCATATCTCTTTTATGGTGTCAAGGTCATGTAACGGCCTATGTTGGTTTCCCCACTATGCCTGGGATGAATGCTGTAATATAATTGGTTGTTTCTGATATGTCCCCTCTTGGTAGGGAATATGGATGTATGTATTGAGTCTTTTGGTGATAGGAAGGTCCCTTATGGTGTATAAGTCCTGGTTCTTGTTGAAGAACATCTTTTGCAGATCTGGCCTACTGTCAGGGGGAGCATGAGTCAGCACAGCAAGCAGAGGTATCAGCATGTCCTCAGGGGGAGCACAGCCCTTTGCCCTTGATGTCAAAGGGGGAGAATGACTTGGTGTGGTGGTTGCCATCAAGTCCAAAGGGGGAGATTGTTGGCATTATGATTCAAGTGTTGTCCTTGATGGCAACTCACTCAGAGGTTGGTACAGGTGCTCAGAGGTTGGTACAGGTGATGGCAACTTAATCAGAAGACAGACCTTGTACCACATGCCAAGGAAGTTCATATACGCTGGTTCGTTAAGCCCAAATCGCGTGTACACGCTAGTTGGATTCAGAAAAAGCGCGTGTATGTGGAAAGGTACCTTTGGTCCATGGTGGTTAGTCCTTGGAAGTTGTGCCTATGATTTCGGACCATAATGTCTCGACGGGCGTGTCGATCCCTAGTTTTGAAGTTGATGGTTTTGTGTTACTATGGTTTTGGCTCTTGGTATTGAGCAAGGCCTAAGGCTATATAAGGAGAAGAAGATCATTAGGCAAAATCAATCTTTCGACAAGGCTTGAATATCTAAGAGAGAAAGAGATCTGATATGCAGGGTTTGGGTTGCTTGAAATGAGCTAAGGAGAAATCACATCGGTGGATGGAAGACTAGATCTAAGGACAAATCGGGATCTAATGGTTTGAAATGCTCTATTATGATATGGTTGATTATGCATATTTCTAGATCTGCATACTGTCGCAATATTATGTTCTGGATCTAACTGATGTCTGGTACAGCTGCAAGTTGAGAGAATCTATTTTTAGATCTGTACGCAGGTTGGCTTAAGTAAAAACGCGTGTACACGGGTGTTTCGCTCATTGAAGTAGCGTATATCTCTTGAAGCTTGATTTTTGGGTTTGCAGTTGGATCTGACTGTTATTGCAGAGTTCTGTAGACTGCTCTGGGTTCTGGTATCTGGTGATTGACAGGGTTCAGTGGTTCAGTGATTCAAAGTTTGAAAATTCTAGTATTGGTTGTTTTATGCTTCATGGATCTGTTATGAAAGTTGAATGAATTGGGTTCTACAGATTGAATGTTGTGCTTCAGGAATATCCAGTCTGAAAATGTATGAAAAGTGGTACCTGAAAGAAAGAAGATTGTAGGGCAGCACCTACGTACTAGTATCTTGGCTAGTACAAGAGCAAAGGGGGTTGGAGCTCCCTTCCAAGGAAGTTTGGAGAACGAGAGAAGGTTGTAGCCTTCTGCAGGTTGTAGCCTGCGTACTGGTACAAGGCTGCACCAGTACAAAATATTGTAAACTGAAGTTTCTTATTAAAGAAAGATAGAGACAACTTGCAGCAGGTGGTTTTCACCCACATTGGGTTTCCACCTTATATCTTGGTGTTCATGTGTGTGGCTTTTGATCTGTTCCGTTATACTGCACCTGCTTACTGTTAATGTGGTGAATAATGTCCTGATGAACTTAACTGAAGAATAAGCTAACTAAATTATGAGTTTTCTTCTTATACGCTGTTTTATTTAATCACAGTAGCGTGTACACGCTGGTTCACCTAACTGAAGTAGCGTATATGTTTCTGAGTATTGAAAAGTTTGATTGATCTGATAATACTGATTCACCCCCCCTCTCAGTATTATTTCCAACACATTTTGCATTCAGTCATTCCTATAATGTTAGTAGATGATTCTTAGGCCTTGTCTAAAGTTCGTTTGTCTTGAGTTATTTAAAATGTATTTATTAACATTTCAAATTACAAAACATGACCTACATTTTTCATTTGAATGAATCTTATAATTCGGTGTAGATGTCTAAAACAGTGATAACTTAAAATTGCATTATAAAGTATGGTATGTTCATTTTTCATTCATGTATAGAAATGTTACTATGGATGTCGGTTGATAGTTAACTTTTAATATAAAATTGTCTGAATGCACAAACATAAGTTAGATAAAATTGCATTATAAAACATGGCCCACAATTTGCGTGATGCATGAATGGTATGATTATTTTAAAGGTTTTACATATAATTTAAGTTCATGAATATGTAGCAATTAAAGTAAATTTGCATTTAGTTGGTACATTTTGCATTCAATCATTCCTATAATGTTAGTATATGATTCTTAGGTTTTGTTTAAAGTTGTTTTCTCAACTTAATTAAAATGAATATATTAAAATTTCAAATTACAAAATGTGACCTACATTTTCATTTGAATGAATCTTATAATTCAGTGTAGATGTCTAAAACAATCATAACCTAAAAAATCATTATAAAATATGGTATGTACATTTTGCACTCATGTAGAGAAATGCTAATATGGATGTTGGATGATAGTTAACTTTTAATATGAAGTTGTTTACATAAACATCAGTTAGATAAAATTGCATTATAAAACATGGCCCACAATTTGCATGATGCATGCATGATTTCATGTTTTTAAAGGTTTTAAATATAATTTAAGTTCATGAGTATGTAGCAATGAAAGTAAATTTTCATTTAGTTGGTACATTTTTCACTCAATCATTACTATAATGTTAGTAGATGATTCTTAGGTTTTTTATAAAGTTGTTTTGTCAATTTATTTAAAATGAATCTAGTAAAATTGAAAATTACAAAAGATGACCTACGTTTTACATTTGAATGAATTTTATAATTTGTTGTAGCTGTATAAAACAATCATAACTTAAAATTGCATTATAAAATATGGTATGTACATTAAATTGCATTAATGTGTAGAAAGGCTAATACATTTTTCATTCATGTATGAAAGTCTTTAAGACCAGAGAATGTGTGTACATATAGATTATTTGTCATGCATGCAAACATAACATAAGTAGCATTAAATCCTCAACACACCTACATAATATGAAGTATACATATAATTTTGTAGCTCAATATAAGACCCAATGATTATCGCTTACACATAATCACATTCTTAAGAATGTACAACTTAATAGTGCACAAAAACAAAGGCTAACAATGTACTTGAACTCTAAGTTCTCAAAGACGAATCCAAGGAGAAAAAAATGTTGGGAAGTTCACTTAAAAAATTCTAATGGAATTCCATCATCAATGATCCATTCATTGTCAACTTTTTATGTTATCCATTTTTTAACTTTCAATTGTTTTTTTATTAAACTTCTATCAAATGTCTGAACACTGCACACACCAAGTGACTATATTGACAACTTATGACATCTGGTTGATGGTCTTGAAAGTAAACATTACTCTCAGTTTGATGATTTTCTTGGAAAAAATAAGATTTCAGTATAATAGACCCTCTTTCATATATACAACCGTTATCATCATAGTCTTCCAATAACTTCATCTTTCGTTCAGTGAACCACATCAAATAATACTTGACATTTTCTATGGTGTTAATGGGTGCACCTACAACAAAAACGTCTCTTGCGCAATAAAAAAGTGTAAATTTAGATCATAATTAACATGAAGTTAACTTTATCAACATCGACTTGATTTTATTATCTATTTCTAGATCTCTATATTTTAACTATTATCTAGGTACTTATATGCATTGATTTTAAACACACACACACACACACGCACACGCACAGATGCACACACACACATATGGATATATATATATATATATATATATATATATCCTTTGAAAGAAATTGAAATGTTATCTTCTCTAACCTGATCAGAAACTTGGCCACCTTCAAATGATACTATAGTATCCTCTGATTCCATCTATTTGAAGCTTGCAACTGGCATTTTACCCTTTGTATTTAGTTTTGTATGTTTCCAAGATTTTGTGTACATATTGTTTTCAAAAACAAAATTGGATTGTGTGTCCTCTATGCGAATAAGACAAAAACATGAATATTTTCATTTATCAAATGCAAATGAATTTTGGTAATCCTTTTTTTTAATTGAATGCAATTTTTGAGTTCCTTGCACTATTTCAGCTTCATATATAATCGATCTATCTACATCTTGGAATCCAATATGTGAAAAAAACCTATAGTAAATTCAAACAAGAATTTAAATATGTTATTTAAAATACAATCTAGATATCAAAGGTAATCATAGTCATATTGTTTAAACTATATAATTTATAAATGTTTAAAATTAGAAAATCAATAAAAATTATCATATATTAAAACTATATGCGAGTTAAATTGTATATATGTACATACCTCTGTACTTCCCTTGATGGGTTAGTCTTATGGCTTAGTGCAACATCGCACCATTGAACAAATTGTTAAGTTGAGACAAGCTGGTTTATAGAGTTGTCCATTTGATATCTTTGAAGTGCTCATTTTATACATGTCCCTGCACCATTATGTTTTCGTTTTCCATTACCACTCTCAAACAAATTCAAACAATGTTTAATGTGGGTTTTCTTATTAAGATGACACAACTAAGAGAATGATTGTGGAGATTTGAATTGACCTGCGCATCCATCTGACCATATCCAATGTTCATTGAATTTTATTCAACGACCTTTCAATGAGTCACAAATCTTATCAAAAAAATGTTGAACAAAATATGTATCATGTGTATGATCATCACTAATATAAAAGTGATCTTCTTTAATAACATGTCAATTCTCACTGGTGCTTTCTATATCGTCATCATTTTGTTCAGCATGTCTATATAGAATATGGACAAACATAGAGACTTGGTCAGAATTATAATATTCACTATGTATTTCATTTTGTGTAACAAATTATCTACAAAATCAACTATTGGCAAAATGGTCCCTAGTGAAACATTTCATGGGATTTTTTGAATTGCATGTCCTACCATCGAGCTCTATGCAAATGCTTGGTGTACTTATAAATTTGTCTCTCAAATTTCTTCAAAAAATCTATCACATAAATTTGTTCTTCTTGTAAATCAATCCTTGCGGCACTTGTACTATTATTTCAACTAATAACCATATGGATATATTCATATCTCTTCCATTTCACTTTTAGGTTAGACAATGGTTCATGATTTATATTGATAGAATATTTGTCGTGTGATGAGCCTCGTTATTGGGTAATTATATGGGCCTTATTTCACCTCCTAGCTTAGTCAAACCAACTATTCTCACAACTTATTGCATACTTTTGATTATATTTTGTTTATGAGCTGAGTTAGAGTTGGATATTTTCTTTGTGGTCTAATGTGCATTTAATGCAGGATTTAAGGATAAAAGAAAGGAATTTTGGAAAAGACCTTGGTAAAAACACGAATGGGACAAGGGAGAGGAATTATAGGAGGTAAATCCTCCTCATTTACTACCCCTCCATTGGAATATTCCTCCATCAGCTTAGAGTGCAAACAACCAAATCATGAGGGCTAGAAGGAAATCGAGCAAGTGAAGGTGAAAGCACCAGTTTATCTCGAGTTTGGGAGCTGAGCCTCCCTAATTTGAAGGAAGTCGTTGGAGACTTCAGTCGTATAAGTAGAGAGGCCTAGGACTTTAGTAGGATTCATAATTTTGATTGTAAAACTTTACTCTATTTTTGAGCTGCAATACTTGTGGCAGTTTTCATGTAATCCATTGTTTTGATAATAATAAGGAGCTTTGTTTTGATCTAGTACTGAGTTAATTTAGAGGACTAAAGCTCTTGGGTTAGGGCCCAACCCTAGTAGCTAAGGCTCCTCTTTATTGTACATGTATGCTAGCGTAGGTTGATGGTTTAATCGTTCATTTGCTTAAATAGCTTCATTTCCATTACAATAGTGTAACGCATAGATTCACAGTTTAATCGTTCATTTGTTTAAGTAGTTGCATTTCCATTAAAGCAGTATAGTGTAGATTAGTTATGTTTTAGTTTGCTTCCATTTGTGCCTTCTTTCAATTAGAAGGTTAGCCAGGAGTTCTTGCATGAAGTTTGTTTTCTTGATTCAGTATGAGGTTCATTTCATTGTCTTTTTTTTCCATCACTTTTTTCTCATATGATCATTTCCTTCAGCACGAAATTCGTAAGAGAAAGCTAATAAAACAAAACTTGATCAGATTATACCAGTATATTTCTTACCGTCTGATCCACAACAAACCTGACCAATCACCGTCCAATTAATTTCAACGCTTGACTTTGTGCACTCCAGATCTCCACCGTCGATCTGTCTATCTTGATCCAACGGCTATCATGAATTCTTCTACCCACTTTATGCACTCCAAACCTCCATTGTCGATCTTTCGTGCTCTCAATCCAATGGATATTGCATCACTCAATTGCCAACTAGCTTGGCTGATCTCCACTGTTGATCAATTCCACATGATCCAACGGTTATCGCACAATCTCTCATGAATTCTTGCACAACCGATATCCACTCGAGAGCACGCGATAAAAGTGGTTTTCCCATGCTACATGTCACTCACTTAGGTTAATCACATGAAAATTAGAAATACATCTTACAGCTTTGAGGGCGCGCGAGAAACTTCTTACCAACTACGAAAACCGCTCCATCGTTTCGAACGTTTTTTCCATGATAAGATCTCCACTCCTCATCCTTCATTAATCTTGTTCATCCATCTATTAACATAATCTCCTGCAATAAGATCTTCATTTCTCATCTTCTATTAACCCTATCCATCCATCTATTCACTCAATCTCATTTGATAAGTTCTCCACCGCTCATCTTCCGTTAATCCTATTTGTTGATCAATCCATCCATCTATTAATGTAATCGACTACGATAAGATCTCCACCACTCATCTTCTTTTAATCATGTTTGTACCTCTATTCACTTAATCCCCTCCGATAAGATCTCTGCCATTCATCTCCAGTTAGTCCTGCTCGTCCATCTGTTCACGTAATCTCCTGCGATAAGATCTTCATTGCTCATCTTCAATTTTTAATATTCGCTGATTGATCCAACGGTTCCCATGCACTACTGCCTCATTACGTCCTCCCTTCGCTAATTTTGATCTTCGATTGCTCTTCCAATTGAAAAAATATTTAGTTTAGTTTCCTTTCTTACAGCTAACTATGGTTTGATGCTCTTTACTTTTTCAACTTAGGTAGTAGCATTAGGTTAGTGTTGATTTAGCAATTTTGCTTAGCATAGCTATTTAAATGGTGAATTAGGATATGATGTGATTTAGCATTACCTATTTTTTTCTTCATTACTGTAGTAGAATAGCTCTCTTAGAGTAGATTTTCTCTTCCTCCATCAAAGAATCAAGCTTCTTGTGACTCTATGGAAGTCTAGCTTAGAACCCCTGTGGTCTCTCACTAGATGAACAGTGACAACAGGGAGGAACTTCACATTTACTTGTGCATATAGCACTGTCACCTACAACTTTGTAGGAACCCCGGGTTGATAAGTAATGTTGATAGCCCAGGAGTTGTAGCATCCTTGCTGCAATACTAGTGCTCATTGCTTTTTTGCGCCATTGCCAGGGAGGTGTCTGAGTAGAATGTGAGTATTGCTTTCTTTTCTTCTATTTCTAGTTTGCTTTCTTTTCTTCTACTTCTTATCTTCAATTTTTTTCCATTAGTTTATTTGTGCAAAAAGTAATCTAGTAGCTTCCTTTCTTTCAGTTGTCATTTTTTGCTTTCCTTTCCATTCTTCAAGTAGAATTTCAATTCAGCATTTAGTTTTTTTCTGTCAATAGTTTTCATTCAATCAACAATTTCATTTCTGCAAAGTACTCTCCAAACTTGGGCTCAGATGTAGCACGCTTTTAACAACAAATATAGGGACTACTGTAGGTCAAAGGATACTAAAGAAGAGATTTTCAGGATGACCATGGGCTAGGATGAATCCCTAGAAGACTACGAAGCAAGATTCCAGCTTAGTCAGAAGAGGGTCAGGTGCACACTTGACCCCGAGTCACTAAAGCTAGTCCTTCTCAGAGGAGTAGGGGAAGATCTTCTGGATACCTTACATTTGTTAGCAAGAGGAGATATATACGAATTACCCTATGAGGATATCAAGATTGTCTTTAGAAACCATTCTAGGGTAGCCAGGAAAAAGGGTAGGAGTAGTCAACCTATGGTCAGTAAATCATCTTCCAACTATCCATCAAGGGTGAAATTGGAAATATGCTAGAAGATTTCAAAAGCAAGATGCTGCAAACCCTTGCCTTGAAATTGGAAACCATGAACATCAAAAGGAAGCAAGAGGAAGCAGAGAGAGCCTTGGCCATATTTTGTCCTAGATGCACTAGGAAGCATCCTAGGAATGAATGTCCATTGAACTGCATTGAAATTTGCTCAGTTTATGAAGAAAACCACTCCACAGATAGGTGCCCTTCTTTACCCGGACTCAAAGTTGTATATCAAGGAGCTAAAGGGGTCACTGAGCAACTTTTCTACATCAACCAAGGGAGACATCCTGGGCCTAGACCATACCAGCAGGGTATGCAAGGGTCATCCCATGCATATTGCAACCCCAACCAAACTACAATTATACCTTCTTTGGGACCCCCTACTCATCCTTCCTGGTATACACGCTCTCCTTCGTCCTATGCATCTCAATATCATTCCCAGCCAGCCAGCCAGTCATTTCAACCTTATGTTCCACCACAACCTCAGTGGAATACTCCACTCCATGGGTGGAGGCCGCAATATAACAATGTTCCAGCTCTATTGCCTCCATGACCTACAAAACCACAAATACTACACTCTACTCCACCCAAGCAACCCCAGATACCTACCCAGCCAAATCCAAACCTAAACAATAGGCAAGATCAATAAGCATAGAGTGGAAAGACATCATACCCAACTTATGCTGTAGAAATCTAGGAGATCAACCTAATATCTGAGAGAATTCTCCCAGATAACTAACCTCCCTCTACACATATGGAGGTTGAGGAAGAAAGAGAGGAAACAAACCTTAAAGTAAACCCAACCTTTCCTGAGAGATTAGCCCAACCACTCCAGCCTACTCCAGAAGACCTTCAACTTCTAGGAGAATTGAAAAATCTATGTGTAAAGATGCCCCTTCTCCAAGCAATAAAATATGTTCCCATTTACAATAAGTTGATTAAGGAGAAATGCTTCAAGCATCTAGGAAGAAGAATAAGGGATGGCCCTACCATTAATGTCATCGGCCAACTATCCGACTTAATGGTGGGGTAGGTAATATGTCCAAAATATTTGGACCCTGGAAGCCCTGTAGTAGATGTGCACATCAGTGGCACCATTGTCCCACACACTCTGATCGATCTTGGGGCTGCCATTAATGTGACAACCAAGGAAAGCATGCTCAAGCTCAACCACCAAGGTTCATTGAGGAAGACCAGAACAGTTCTGCAACTTGCAGAGCATTCCACAGTCACTCATGAGGGAATTGTGGAGGATATAATGGTATCCATTGACTACTCGGAGTACCCTACAGATTTTCTAGTTCTGCGGTCTAAGGCTAAGCTTACTGGTTACCCTCTCATCCTTGGGAGGCCATGTTTGGCCACATCTGATGCTTACATTAGCTACAGAGTTGGTAATATCACCATCAAGAATGGGCATATGTCCAAGTAGTTAGTCCTATACCCTCCTGCTCAACCTTCTCTACAACATGATTTACCTTTATGGTTGGAGGAGGAGGAAGAAGATGAGGCCTATTTAGCCCAACTTTATTCTTTGGAAGCAACCATAGGAGGAGGACAACAAGATGAGGAATACTTAATTGAACGCCTACTCCAAATTCCAACTCCTAGTTCGTTATCATTAGAATAAGAAGTAAGGGAAACCCAGAACAATCATCTAATTGACTTATGCTTGGCCAATTCCAACCGAGTCAATGTCAAAACCATAAAATTTGGTCTAGATAAAACTTTGAAAATTAATCCATCTCTTTCTTCTCTCGAAGAGGAAAAGCTATGCAACATGTTGAGAGAAAACCTAGAAGCCTTCACTTGGAGTTACAGGGAAATGAAGGGAGTACACCCCTCAGTGTGTACTCACCACATATACACCGAAGAAGGTTGCAAACCAGTCCGACAACCACAAAAGAGGATGAATATAGCTCTTAATGATATAGTCAAAGAAGAACTGCAAAAACTGCTAGATGCAGGATTCATTTGCCCTATCTCTGACAGTAAGTAGGTCTCTCCTCTAGTGTTAGTTCTTGAGAAAAATGGTAAGTGGAGGATTTTTGTTGATTACAGGGAGTTGAATAAATCCACAAAGAAGGATCATTTTCCCCTATCCTTCATTGACCAAGTGCTAGATGGCCTGGTAGGGAATAATTTCTTTTATTTCCTAGATGGATTCAATGGGTACAACCAAATCCAAATCTTCCCAAAAGACTACGATAATACCACATTCACCTATCCTTGGGGTACTTTTGCCTATAGGGTCCTTCCTTTTGGCCTATGCAATGCTCCTGCCACTTTCCAGAGAGCAGTCTTGATTATTTTCGCCGAATTAGTGCATGATGCAGTGGAAATTTATATGGATGACTTTAGACCTTATGGTTGTGATTTTCATGAAGCCCTAACTAACCTAGGCAAAGTATTGCACAAATGCATTGAAATGAACTTGTCTCTCAGTCTAGAAAAATGTGAATTCTTAATGACTGAAGGGATCATGCTAGGTCATTCAATATCTCAACAAGGACTCCAGGTGGACCCAAATAAAATGGCAATCATCCAAAGGGTCCCGCCTCCTCAAAAGCATAGGGATGTTAGGAGTTTCTTGGGGTTAGCTAAATACTACTAAAGGTTCATAAAGGACTCCAACAAATTTGCCTCTCCTTTATTTGCATTGCTGGCCAAAGATTTAGAGTTTATATGGTCAAAAAGTTGTCATGAGGCCTTAACCGTTTTAAACGGTAAGTTAACCACTGCACCAATTCTTTGAGGCCCAAACTAGGCCCTCCCTTTTCATATTCATGCTAATGCCTCACACAAAGCCATAGGAGAAACCTTAGGCTAGGTAGAGGATAAATTACCCTATGCCATCTATTTTATCAGTAAGAAACTATCAAAGTTTAAGCTAAATTATACTGCGACTAAAAAGGAACTCCTAGCTGTTGTGCATTCTTTAAACAAATTTAGGCATTACATTATAGGCTACCAAACATTTGTGCATACTGACCCTGATGCAATCAAATATTTAATGAACAGACCAGATGTGAATGCTAGAATTATAAGATGGTTGCTTTTATTACAACAGTTTGATCTAATGATTGTTGATAAGCCTGGCGAGGAAAATGTTGTTGTAGACTTTCTATCTAGGATGAGTCTACCTGTAGGCGAAGAAGGAATGGCAGATGACCAGTTACCATATGAGCATTTTCTTGATATTTCAGTTCTCTCCCCATGGTTTGCTGATATAGCAAACTCTTTGGTATCAGAAAAGTTCCCACCAAACTTGCCCTTCAAAGAAAAGAGCAAGATAGTCAAGAAAAGTTCCCTCTTCACCTGGATTGGGGGAAATCTTTTAAAACTTGGCCCAAATAAAATCTTGAGAAGGTGTGTAAGGGAAGAGGAAGTTTTTGACATCCTTCTGACCTGTCATGATGGGCCTTGTGGAGGTCATTTTGTAGCAAAGAGGACAATCTTCAAAGTGTTACAAGTGGGCTATTATTGGCCCACTCTTCATCGGGATGTGAAAAAGTAAATTAGTTAGTGTGATCAGTGCTAGAGGATGGGGAAGCCTACTCCAAGAGATGAAATGCCCCTACAACCTCAAGTGACTTTTGAGCCATTTGATAGGTGAGGCATGGATTTCATTGGGCCTATCAACCCTCCTTCAAATAAATAACAGTACATTATTTTGTGCACTAATTATTTGACTAAGTGTGCTGAAACCAAGATGATTAGTGCAACAACAGAAAAGAAGGTGGTTGAGTTCCTAAGGGATAATGTATTCTACAAATTTGGGTACCCTAAAGAGCTAGTCACAAGCCAAGGTAGCCAGTTAACCTCCAACAGGAATCAATAATTGTTCATCCATCACAAAATTGAGCATAGGACCTCCACTCCTTATCATCCACAAGCTAATGGGAAAGTGGAGGTGACCAACAGGGTACCAGAGAGCATCTTAGCCAAGGTAGTGAGCAGCAACAGGAAGGATTTGGCAGAGAGACTAGTTGAGTCCACCTGGGCCTATAATAAAACATCGAAGACCACCACTGGATTTACACCCTATGAGCTGGTCTATGGGAAAAAGGCTTTGTTGTCCATTGAGTTTGAATATAACACGTTGAGGATGGTAGAACAACTAGATTTGGATCTCAGTCATGCACAAAAAGAAGGATTGTTCCATTTGAATGGCTTGGATGAATTCATAATGTAGGCCCTCCTACATACAAATATATTTCAAATTCAGAGGAAGATCTAGCATGATAGACATATTAAGGAGAAGAAATTTCAAGAGGATGATTGGGAATTGCTATATGATTCTAGGTATAAATGCTTCAAAGGAAAGCTAAGTACAAGATGGATTAGACCTTATGTGGTAGAAAGATGCCATGATAATGGTTGAGTGCAAATCAAAAGTATAGATGAAGAAGCCATTCCATTGCTTGTTAATGGACACCTATTGAAAATGTACAAAATTCCTTTATCAAAGCAAGAGGTCATTGACAATATCAATAAAACAATGGTGGTGGTGGAGAAAGTTCCAGCTCCTCCCTCATCAGGTCACTAAAAAAACAAAAAGAAAAAAGATGAATAAGGACTCAGGTGAAAACCTCCATGAGGTGCTTGAGTCCCATCTTTGGGTTGAAAACCTCGTGAGGTAGCCCAAGGATGAGAAAAAATAGAAAGAAGAATAAGAAGATCCATGGGTGAAAACCTTCCTTACAGTAGCCAGGGAAAACATCTAGGGTGAAAAGCTCTCTGAGGCAGCCTAGGTGTTTTTAAAAAAAGAGAAAAGAAGAAAGGAGACATAAGTGTTATTTGTAGGTGGGCGAGAAAGACAATCAAGGAGTAAAGAGAAGATCCAAAGGGAACCCTGCCTCACATATATTCATCTCCTCCACTCCTTACCATGCATCCCTCCATCAATTCCATTGTTTTTTCACTTCACTGCTTCTATTTAGGCGAAACTGTGTTTTCTACAGGATCCTCTATATTCCTATAGGATCCCCTAAAAACGTATAGGAACAAATCCAAGGGTGAATGGTACATTGGTTAGGTCCCGTAGCAGCATATCCCACATAATATCAATCATCAGCTACAGGTCTTCACTAGGATTATCCAGGAGCTCCAGAAAGTAGACAACAGACAACAGATAGTAGACAGCAGAGGAGGAAGAAGAATGACCATGCAACAAATAAACAACGCAACACCTTTGATCTTTAACAACTGGAACATGTCATCGAGACTGCAGGTAAGTATCCCACTCACTCACTCATATGCATCATTTGATCAAAAGTTGTAAGGATTACAAGGTAGTTGGTTTATAAGTGAAAAGGTTGTTAGTTAGCTTGGATACCATTGACAAATCAAATAGTTAGGTGGAAAAAACGAAATTCTTTCTAAAAATCAAAAGAGTATGCAAGAGTCCAAAAACAATCATTTATTTTCGATGTCATTAAAATCCGATGTAAGGTGGGGCCCTGAACCATATTAAAGTTCGAGCGATAGCATAAGATTTAAGTAAGCGCTGGTTCGAGCGGCATATAAAGTGCTTTGCAGGGGAGCAATGAGCACAAGCTATAACTCAGGCTCAACCCCCACAGTTGACCATGACGTCAAGGTGTTTGACCGAGATCTATGGCCTGAGATTGTTGCACGGGGGTTCAAGCCTAATGAACATCCCGTACACTCCCTACCCTCGTAGCGGGCCACCGTAATCGCTCCACTCCATTACATCTCCTTCATGTCATATGCCACCCTTATTCATTACCATCCTCCTTATTCACCATACCCCGTCACCTCATCTGCCATTCCATAGATAATGTGTTGGTTATGGCTACCATTTTAGGATGCTTGAAGAATTAAGGTTTGGGTAGAAACACCAGCTCACCAAAGGCTCAGCATACCCTATTTCTTGATGCAATCACTCATAGACTCTAGCAAAAAGGTAAAGAAAGGGAATCCCCAACAATTGGCTCACCATTGGTTGATCAGGATCCTCATTGAGGATGTCCTCCAAAACCTCAGGATCCCTATAACATGCTTAGTATTTAAAGACTTACTAGCAGAGGATGACATCAAAACCCTCACCTATGATGTTAGTCCTTATGTCACTGAGTGTTGGCATTATGGTTCAAGTGTTGTCCTTGATGGCAACTCACTCAGTGGATGGTACAGGTGCTCAAAGGTTAGTACAGGTGATGGCAACTCAATCAGAAGACAGATCTCAGTACAGCATGGCAAGAAAGCTCATACACGCTCTTTCGTTAAGCCCAAGTCGCGTATACACGCAAGTTAGATTCAGAAAAAGCGCGTGTATGTGGAAAGGTTCCTTTGGTTCATGGTGGTTAGACCTTGGAAGTTGTGCCTATGATTTCGGACCATTATGTCTCGACGGGCGTGTCGATCCCTAGTTTTAAAGTTGATGGTATTGTGTTACTATGGTTTTGGCTCTTGGTATTGAGAAAGGCCTAAGGCTATATAAGGAGAAGAAGATCATTAGGCAAAGATCATCTTTCGACAAGGCATGAATATCTAAGAGAGAAAGAGATCTGATATGCAGGTTCTGAGTTGGTTGATCTGAGCTAAGGAGAGATCTCATCGGTTGATGGAGAACTAGATCTAAGGAGAGATCGGGATCAAATGGTTTGAAATGCACTATCATGTTATGGTTGATTATGCGTATTTCTAGATCTGCATATTGTCGCAATGTTACGTTCTGAGTCTAACTAATATCTGGTACAGCTGCAAGTTGAGAAAGTTTATTTTTAGATCTGTACGCAGGTTGGCTTTGGTAAAAGCGCGTGTATACGCGGTTTCTGCTCATTAAAGTAGCGTATATCTTTTGAAGCTTGATTTGGGTTTACAGTGGGATCTGACTGTTATTACAGAGTTCTGTAGTCTGCTCTGTGTTCTGGTAACTGGTGATTGACAGGGTTCAGTGGTTCAGTGATTCAAAGTTGGTTGTTTTATGCTTCAATGATCTGTTGTGAAAATTGAATGAATTGTGGTCTTCAGATTGTAATGTTGTGCTTCAGGAATATCCAAGTCTGAAAATGTATGAAAAGTGATACCTGGAAGAAGGAAGATTGTAGGTCAGCACCTACGTACTAGTATCTTGGCTAGTACAAAAGCAAAAGGGGGTTGGAGCTCCCTTCCAAGGAAGTTTGGAGAACGAGAGAAGGTTGAAGCCTTCTGCAGGTTGTAGCCTGCGTACTGGTATAAGGCTGCACCAGTACAAAAGATTGTAAACTGAAGTTTCATATTAAGAAAGATAGAGACAACTTGCAGCAGGTGGTTTTCACCCACATTGGGTTTCCACCTTATATCTTGGTGTTCATGTGTGTGGCTTTTTATCTGTTCTGTTATACTGCACATGTTTACTGTTAATATGATGAATAATGTCCTGATGCACTTAATTGAAGAATAAGCCAACTAAATTGTGAGTTTTCTGCTTATACGCTGTTTTACTTCGTCACAGTAGCGTGTACACGCTAGTTCACTTAACTGAAGTAGCGTATATGTTTTGGGCATTTGAAAAGTTTTATTAATCTGATAATACTGATTCACCCCCCCTCTCAGTATTATTTCCAACAATTGGTATCAGAGCAGGTCCTTCAGAGAAGCTTGATCGCTTGAAGGAAGATCATTCATCATGAGCAACTACGAGAAAGAAGCATCAATCAGGCCACCGGTTTTTGATGGAACAAATTTCAATTATTGGAAGGTAAGAGTTACTGCATATCTTCAATCTCTTGGTACAGAAGTTTGGGACATTGTAGAAAAAGGCTATGCTTTTCCTTCAGCTACTCCTACAGATCCAGATGAAAAAAAGGCATATGAAACAAATGCAAAAGCAGTCGCTACCCTATTAGGAAGTATATCTCAAACAGAATTCATGAAGGTCATGCACTTCAAATCAGCAAAAGAAATATGGGACAAAATGATCACTAGCTATGAAGGAGATGAACAGGTAAAGGAAGCTAAACTTCAAACACTCAGGATTCAATATGAGACTCTCAGGATGTATAATGATGAAAGTGTGGCTAATTATTTTCTCCGGGTAGATGAGATTGTTAATTGTATGAAAAACTTGGGTGAAGAAATAAGAGAAACTATAGTAGTTCAAAAGGTTCTAAGATCTTTATCCCCCAAGTTTGAATCTAAAGTATCTGCAATAGAAGAAAAAGAAAATCTCCGTGTTCTCACTATGTCTCAGCTACATGGAATTCTAACCGCTTATGAAATGAGAAAGGGAGGTCCATCTGACAGAAGGGAAGCTGCTTTTAAGGCATCAGGAAAAGAAGATTACTATGAAGCAAGCCATGTTCCAGAAGAAGAGGAAGAAGAATCAAATTTTGTCAGAAATCTTCAAAGGGGTTCTGGAAGGTTCAGAGGTAAGCTACCTTTCAAATGTTTTGCTTGTGGGAAAGTAGGTCATTATGCTGCAAAATGTCCTTATAAGGATAAAGGAAAAGAACCTGCTAGATGGAACAAGAAACAAAGTGCAAATAGGAAAAGCTACTACACCCATGAAGATAGTGATGGCTTATCAAACAGTGATGAAGATGAACAAGGTAATAAATATAAGCTGTTAATGGCATTTGAAGATGATGATTATGAGGATGCTATAGATGTGGATAATCTCTATAATGAAATCACTAGACTCAAGAGAAGCATAGAAGAAAGGAATGTGATTATTGATACTTTGCAATTTCAAATTGATGAAAAGGAAAAACATCTTGAAAAACTAGAAGGTGAAATTGTTGGTCTCAGAAAAGAAATTGAGAAAACAAAAACTATTAATCTTAAATTTGTCAAAGGATCTGAAACCTTGGATGAGATTATTAGTGTGCAGCGGTCTCCTCTAAACAAAACAGGTTTGGGCTATAATGGAGAAACCTCTCAAGCATCCACCTCAAAAAGTTATCTTGATGCAGCAAGAGGAAATGAGCGGAAGAACAATGAAGATAATCAGGTAAAGCAGGGACGAGTTACAAACAGAAACTATCAGGGACAATCCTCCTTAAGGATGAACAAAAGCTACAACCAACCACAGGTAAAATCTTCTCAGTTTGGCTCAAGAATAGATGAAAATAGAAATTACAATCAGTTGGCTGGTAGATTCAATAACCGCAGAAGCTTCTTCAATGGACAATGCTTTTCTTGCCACAACTTTGGTCACAGAGTAGCTCAATGTGTTGCATATAAAACAATCATGACTAGGGAAGCTCAAAAACAAAGAAGTATGACAGGGATTACAAAAAGGACCTATAACAACTTTTCGGTGCTTGAAAATGAAGTTGAATGTTCTATTTGCAATAATTTTGGTCATAAAGACTCTGAATGCAGGAGCAGGTTTCAGGAGAAAAAGGAACAAGCCACAAGCACCAAAACATGGAGAATAAAGGAACCTCAAACAGAAAGATGTGGGATAGCATTTTATGCAGAAGGACAGGAAAATCTATGGTACATTGACAGTGGATGTTCGAAACATATGACAGGTGATAAAGAAAAACTTGAATCTTATTCTACTTTAGAAAAGGGAAAGAAAGTCTCTTTTGGAAATGATACTCCTGCTACTATAAAAGGAAAAGGTATTGCTCCTTTAAAAGAAAAGGTCAAGGCTGGAAATGTTTTGTATGTTGATGGATTGAAACATAATCTTCTAAGTGTCAGCCAGATGTGTGATCAAAAAACAGAGGTTATTTTCAGATCGAATGGATGTCTTGTTCGTGATCTTGATACAGGTAAAACAGTTCTCAAAGGCAAAAGAACTCCAAATAATCTGTACATATTTGAAGAAGAACGACAACAATGCTATCTTAGCAAGGATGAAGAGCACTGGTTATGGCATCGAAGGTTGGGACATCTAAGCTTCTCACAAATAAGGAAAGCATGCAAATATCAGGCAGTTCGCGATCTTCCAGATATCAAAATTCCAGACAACACCATATGCAAATCTTGTCAGTTTGGAAAGCAGACCAGAACTAACTTTCCAGAGAAGGAAGGGTCAGCTAGCTTGCCTCTTGAGCTAGTCCATACAGATGTATGTGGTCCATTTAGGAAAAGGTCACCTCGAGGAGAAGAATATCTGATATTATTCATTGATGATTTCTCAAGGTTTGTTTGGTTAGGGCTTATGAAGCACAAAGATGAAGCATTCGAAAAATTCAAATCCTTCAAAGCATTGGCCGAAAATGAATCAGGACACAAAATCAAGTGCCTCAGATCTGACAGAGGTGGGGAGTTCACATCAAATGAATTTTTTGATTTCTGCGATGAACATGGGATAAGAAGAGAATTCTCTACAGCTAGAACTCCTCAGCAAAATGGGGTTGTGGAAAGAATGAACAGAACTATCCAACAAATGGCTCGTGCTATGCTCGATGAATCAGGTACTCCTGCAACCTTCTGGGGAGAAGCCGCACATGCTGCTGTTATCATTCTTAACAAAACAAATGTCCGAGTAAACAGCACTCAAACACCTCATGAGCTTTGGAGTGGTAAAACTCCTTCCGTGAAGCATTTCAAAATCTTTGGAAGCAAATGTTATATTAAGAACACTGATGAGCAACTTGGCAAACTTGAACCTAGAGCAGATGAGGGCATTCTTCTTGGTTATTCTCCACATAGCAAAGCATACAAGTGCTACAATAAAAGACTTGGCAGAATTGTTGACAGTATTGATATAGTGGTTGATGAGAAGGGATATATTCCTAGGCAAGTTCATCATGAAGAAGATGAAGGTTACTCTCAAAGGCGAAATGATGAAGAAGAAGAACCTCAAGAAGAAGAAGAATCTCAAGAAGAACCAGAGGAGCAGACAAGAATAGAAGAGAAGACTCCATCCAGATATGTCCAAAAGAATCATCCAGAAACTCAGATTGTGGGGCAGAAAGAAGCAGGAGTACAAACAAGAAGGACACTTGCAGAAGCTTCAAGCTACTTGGCTCTACTCTCCTCCATTGAACCACAAAATGTGAAAGAAGCATGCAAAGATGAATGTTGGGTCAAAGCAATGGATGAAGAACTTGAGCAAATCGAAAGGAACAACACTTGGGAATTGGTTCCTAGACCAAAAGATAAGAATGTAATAGGAACAAAATGGGTCTTCAAGAATAAGTTAAATGAAAATGGAGAAGTAATTAGAAACAAGGCCAGACTTGTTTGTAAAGGGTATGCTCAGCAAGAAGGAATAGATTTTGAAGAGACCTTTGCTCCTGTGGCAAGACTAGAGGCCATCCGAATGTTCCTTGCTCTCTCAAGCTTTCAAAACTTCAAGGTATTTCAAATGGACGTGAAATCAGCCTTCCTGAATGGAGACTTAGAAGAAGAAGTATATATTGAGCAGCCAGATGGGTTCATTCTTGGGAATGATCCAAACCTTGTATGCAGATTGAAAAAGGCTCTCTATGGGCTCAAACAAGCTCCAAGGGCTTGGTACTATCGGTTGGACAAATATCTTCACCAACAAGGCTTTTCAAAAGGATCAGCAGATAGCAATCTCTATATAAAAGTTGAAAATAACAAATTGCTAATTCTTGTTGTTTATGTAGATGATATTATTTTTGGCAGCAATGAAGAGACTATGAGTCAAAACTTTGCCTTGGTTATGCAGAAAGAATTCGAAATGTCACTTCTTGGAGAATTGACATATTTTCTTGGATTGCAAATCCAACAAAATGAAGGAGGTATCTTCTTGTCTCAAACCAAATACCTCAAGCAGATCTTGAAGAAGTATGGCATGGAAGAGTCAAAACCAGTATGTACACCCATGGTTACAGGATGCAGCCTCAGTGCAAATGATGAATCAGCAGCAGTCCACCAACCCACTTATAGATCCATGATTGGGAGTTTGCTTTATTTGACAGGTACTCGACCAGATATTACACATGCAGTAGGAATGGTTGGAAGATTTCAAGCCAACCCAAAGGAAACTCATCTTCAGGCAGTCAAAAGAATCTTCAAATATCTTCAAGGGACCCAAAACTATGGCTTATGGTATCCTAGAAATACTGATCTCACTCTTCATGCTTACACAGATGCAGATTGGGCTGGAAGTGTGGATGATAGGAAAAGCACAAGTGGAGGTGCTTTCTTCATGGGTTCCAGATTAGTATCTTGGTTCAGCAAGAAACAAAGTTCGATTGCCTTATCTACAGCTGAAGCAGAATATGTAGCTGCAGCATCTTGTTGTACACAACTTCTTTGGATGATGCAGACCTTGCAGGACTTTCAAATCACTTGCACTCCACCTGTCTCTATCTTATGTGATAATACAAGTGCAATCAGCATTTCAAAGAATCCAGTCATGCACTCAAAGACCAAGCACATACCAATCAAGTACCATTTTCTTCGGGAACAAGTGCTTGAACAGAAGGTCAAGTTGGAGTATGTTCCTTCTAAGGAGCAAGTTGCTGATATTCTCACAAAACCACTGCCCAGGGAAACTTTTGAATATCTCAGACAAAAGCTGGGAGTAGTTAATGCTTCATCCTGTTGTTGAAATTTGTTTGTTCTACAGAAAAGTTGGTATACGCAGGTTACGGAAGTAATATTAGCGTATACACGCGGATTCATGGTGGGAAAGTCGCGTGTATGCTGGACGCTTGTTGCAGAAAGAATATCCGCGTACATACGCTGTTTTATACAGGAGAAAACGCGTATATGAAGTTCTGAACAGCAAGGGAAAACTCTGAAGTTCTGAACAGCAATAGGAATGTCAGAATTATTCAGGCACAGTTTCAGGGAGTGCAACAGGCACAGGTTCAGGGGGAGCAGCTCAAAAGTCTCATAAAGCATTGTTGGCATTCAGATGTTTTTGGTTGTTGGTTTCAGGAGAAGGAGCTCAGAAAGAAATTCTAGTTGCTGATCTAACAAGATGTTTATCAGATGCTGCTGATGTCTTTCCTAAGTCTTGGTCTAGATCTGTTGTCTCTATGTCATGTATCTCTCTTGTCTCTTTTATGGTGTCAAGGTCATGTAACGGCCTTTGTTGGTTTCCCCACTATGCCTGGGATGATTGATGCAATGTGTTTGGTTGTTAGATGTAAATTTTTGTATCCCCACTTGGTTGGGTGGATGAGTCATTTTTTTGTATATCCTCACTTAGTTGAGAAATGGATGTATGTATGAGTCTTTGGTGATAGGAAGGTCTTTTATGATGTATAGAGTCATGTTCTTCTTGAAGAACATCTTTTGCAGATCTTGCCTACAGTCAAGGGGAGCATGAACAACACTTGGTGAGCAGGATGGATAGATTGTTACTCTTTGGCATTCACAAAGGGGGAGCACACTTGGAGATTTCAGCATGTACTCAGGGGGAGTATGGACAGCAGTATGGACAGCAGAAGGATTACCAAGGAAGAGAATATCTTGATCCTCCCTTTGCCCTTGATGTCAAAGGGGGAGAGTGACTTGGTGTGGTGGTTGCCATCAAGTCCAAAGGGGGAGATTGTTGGCATTATGGTTCAAGTGTTGTCCTTGATGGCAACTCACTCAGTGGATGGTACAGGTGCTCAAAGGTTAGTACAGGTGATGGCAACTCAATCAGAAGACAGATCTCAGTACAGCATGGCAAGAAAGCTCATACACGCTCTTTCGTTAAGCCCAAGTCGCGTATACACGCAAGTTAGATTCAGAAAAAGCGCGTGTATGTGGAAAGGTTCCTTTGGTTCATGGTGGTTAGACCTTGGAAGTTGTGCCTATGATTTCGGACCATTATGTCTCGACGGGCGTGTCGATCCCTAGTTTTAAAGTTGATGGTATTGTGTTACTATGGTTTTGGCTCTTGGTATTGAGAAAGGCCTAAGGCTATATAAGGAGAAGAAGATCATTAGGCAAAGATCATCTTTCGACAAGGCATGAATATCTAAGAGAGAAAGAGATCTGATATGCAGGTTCTGAGTTGGTTGATCTGAGCTAAGGAGAGATCTCATCGGTTGATGGAGAACTAGATCTAAGGAGAGATCGGGATCAAATGGTTTGAAATGCACTATCATGTTATGGTTGATTATGCGTATTTCTAGATCTGCATATTGTCGCAATGTTACGTTCTGAGTCTAACTAATATCTGGTACAGCTGCAAGTTGAGAAAGTTTATTTTTAGATCTGTACGCAGGTTGGCTTCGGTAAAAGCGCGTGTATACGCGGTTTCTGCTCATTAAAGTAGCGTATATCTTTTGAAGCTTGATTTGGGTTTACAGTGGGATCTGACTGTTATTACAGAGTTCTGTAGTCTGCTCTGTGTTCTGGTAACTGGTGATTGACAGGGTTCAGTGGTTCAGTGATTCAAAGTTGGTTGTTTTATGCTTCAATGATCTGTTGTGAAAATTGAATGAATTGTGGTCTTCAGATTGTAATGTTGTGCTTCAGGAATATCCAAGTCTGAAAATGTATGAAAAGTGATACCTGGAAGAAGGAAGATTGTAGGTCAGCACCTACGTACTAGTATCTTGGCTAGTAGAAAAGCAAAAGGGGGTTGGAGCTCCCTTCCAAGGAAGTTTGGAGAACGAGAGAAGGTTGAAGCCTTCTGCAGGTTGTAGCCTGCGTACTGGTATAAGGCTGCACCAGTACAAAAGATTGTAAACTGAAGTTTCATATTAAGAAAGATAGAGACAACTTGCAGCAGGTGGTTTTCACCCACATTGGGTTTCCACCTTATATCTTGGTGTTCATGTGTGTGGCTTTTTATCTGTTCTGTTATACTGCACATGTTTACTGTTAATATGATGAATAATGTCCTGATGCACTTAATTGAAGAATAAGCCAACTAAATTGTGAGTTTTCTGCTTATACGCTGTTTTACTTCGTCACAGTAGCGTGTACACGCTAGTTCACTTAACTGAAGTAGCGTATATGTTTTGGGCATTTGAAAAGTTTGATTAATCTGATAATACTGATTCACCCCCCCTCTCAGTATTATTTCCAACACTGAGGAGGAGGCAAAACAAAAAGAAGAAGATACAGAGCTAGATGAGGATGAGATGGATGAAGAAGAAAATAATACAGAGGAACATGATGAATGAGAAGAGAAGGAGGATGATGTTGAAACAGAGGAGGAAACGAAGGAAGAAACTGATGGAGATGTGAAAGGATGGCAAGAGGAAGAAGATAAGAAAAACAAGGAGCTAAGTGGCTTAAGGGACAGAGAAACAATAATGAGAGATCAATTTGAGAGGGAAAATGCATGGTTGAGAGGAAAACTATAGGAAATGGAAAACCAACTAGCATGTATGGCCAGTGTCTCCTTGGAGGCCATCTAGTGTAGGATGCCAGCTAAATCCTATGCTCTTTACCTCAGAGAACAATGGTTGTAATTTCAGATTAAAACACTAGCACAAAGGGGCACGATGCCATTTTAGTACTACAGGCAGTTTATTGATCTTTGTGGTCAAAGTACACAAGAGGATAGGGCCAAAATGGCTGATTTTTACTTGCACAACATGGCCCTCACAGACATGAATGTTTAGGATCCTAATGCTGAGCAAGGAGATCTACAATTAATGGCTTTGGAATCATGGATGAACGATGAGGATTCAAGGGCTACAGAGATGAAAAGGATATTAGCCAGAGAGCAAGATTAACCTCTTTTCAATAGAGTTGAACAATCAAATCCCTTGGCCCTAATCAGAACCCATAATCTATTTGCAAATAATTCTTAGCTGGCACCTAGATATCTTGTTGTATAAGAGCAAGCAATTTCACATTTTGAGGATATGTTTAGGCGGCTAGGAGAGGATAGTATGCATTCCTACTTCAGGAGATGTAACACACAACCACACAACTTGAAGATCAGAGAATATCACTCCCCTCAAAAGGTTCATAGAGGCACTCAACAAGACACCTATGTATAGGCAATGAATGCAAAGGTTGAAGGTCAATTGGATAGGCCTAAGACTCAGTCCACTGCTACTCCTAGGGATGCTATAAGGGAGAAAAGAAGAAGAGGAAGAGAGGTAGTGGGAAGAAGTAGAAAGGAAAGTGGGCTCCTATGAACAAGAATAAGAGACTACAATAGAGGCAAGCGATGTTAGAGAGGCTACCAAAGCCATGAAGGAAATGGACATTGAATAAGTTTCTCAAAGGATGAGCAACACTTTTAGTAGGGGGTGATGATGAGCCTCATCACTGGGTAATTATATGGGCATTAACTCACCTTCTATCTTAGTCAAACCAACTATTCTCACAACTTATTGCATACTTTTGTTTATATTTTGTTTATGATATTGGTTAGAGTTGGATATTTTCCTTTGTGGTTTAATGTGCATTTAATGCAGGATTTAAGGATAAAAGAAAGGAATTTTGGCAAAGAAATTGGTCAAAACTCAAATGGGACAAGGAAGAGGAATTATAGGAGGTAAATCCTCCTCATTAAATACCCCTCCATTCGAATATTCCTCCGTCAGCTCGAAGTGCAAACAGCGAAATCATGAGGACTAGAAGGCAATCGAGCAAGTGAAAGTCAAAGCACCAATTTATTTCGAGTTTGGGAGCTGAGCCTCCCTAATTTTAAGGAAGTCGTTGGAGACTTTAGTCGTATAAGTAGAGAGGCCTAGGACCTCAGTAGGACTCAAACTTTTGATGGTAAAACTTTACTCTATTTTTGTGCTACAAGACTTGTGACAGTTTTTTATGTAATCCATTGTTCTGATAATAAGAATGAGCTTTGTTTTGAGCCAGCATTGAGTTAACTCAGAGGGCTGAAGTTCTTCGGTTAGGGCCGAACCCTAGCAACTAAGGATCCTCTTTATTGTACATGTATGCTAGCATAGATTCATGGTTTAATCATTCATTTTCTTAAATAGTTGCATTTCCATTACAACAGTGTAGCACACAGATTCATGGTTTAATCATTCATTTGCTTGAGTAGCTGCATTTTCGTTACATCAGTGTAGCATAGATTGGTTATGTTTTAGTTTTCTTCCATTTGTGACTTCTTTCAATTAGCAGGTTAGCCAGGAGTTCTTGCATGAAGTTTGTTGTCTTGATTCAGTACGAGGTTCATTTCATTGTCGTCTTTTTCCATCACTTTTTGCTCAGATTTTAATTTCCTTCAGTATGAAATGATTAAGAGGAAGCCAATAAAACGCATATTGATCAGATTATACCCGTAGATTTCCTTACCATCTGATCCACAGAAAACCTAAGCAATCGCCATCCGATTCATTTCAACGCTTGAATTTATGCACTCTAGATCTCCACTGTTGATCTGTCTAGCTTGATCCAATGACTATTGTGAATTATTCCACCTACTCTATGCACTCCAAATCTCCACCACCGATCTATTTCACCCTCGATCCAATTACTATCACGTCACTCGATCGCCAACTATCTTGGCCGATACCCACCGTTGATCAATCCCGCATGATGCAACGACTATCGCGCAATCTCGAGAGAATACTTGCATGGCCTATATTTGCATGAGAGCATGTGAGAAAAGTGCTTTCCCCATGCTACTTGTCACTCACTTAGAATAATCGTGTGAAAATTATAAATACATCTTATAGCTTTGAGCGCACACGAGAAACTTCTTACCACCTACCAAAGCCCACTCCATCATTCTGCACATTTTTACTGCGATAAGATCTCCTCCACTCATGCTTCGTTACTCCTGTTTTTCCATCTATTAACTTAATCTCCCATGATAAGATCTCCACTGCTCATCTTCCATTAACCCTGTCCATCAATTTATTCACTCAATCTCATGCGACAAGATATCCTTTGCTCATCTTTCGTTAATCCTATTCGTTGATCAATCCATCCATCTATTAACGTAATTACCTGTGATAAGATCTCTACCATTCATCTTCCATTAATCCTATTCGTCCCTCTATTCACTTAATCCCTTGCAATAAGATCTCCTCCATTCATCTCCCATTAGTCCTGTTCATCCATCTATTCACGTAATCTCCCGCGATAAGATCTTCCCCACTCATCTTCCATTTTTACTATTCGCTGATCGATCCAATGGTTCCCATGCATTGCTGCCTCATTGTGTCCTCCCTTCTCTAATTTCAATCTTCGATTGCTCTTTTGCTTGAAAACAGATTTAGTTTAGTTTCCTTGCTTGCACTTGAGTATGGTTTGATGTTGTTTACTTCTACAACTTAGATAGTAGCATTAGGTTAGTGTTGATTTAGCAATTCTACTAAGCATAGTCATTTAAATGGTGAATTAGGATATGGTGTGATTTAGAATTACCTACTTTTTTCTTCATTGTTGCAGTAGAATAGCTCTGTTAGAGTAGATTTTCTCTTCTTCCATTAAAGAATCGATCTTCTTCTGAGTCTACAAAAGTTTAGCTTGGAACCCTTGGGGTCTCTCGCCAGATGAACAACGACAACAGGAAAGACCTTCACTTTTACTTGTGCATATAGCACTCTCACCTCCAAGTTTGTACGAACCCCGGGTTGATAAGTAAAGCTGGTAGCCCAGGAGTTGCAACATCCTTACTGCAATACTGGTGCTCATTATCATGAAATAAAGTGAAATTTCCACAATGAAAAAATAGTTTACCACCAACACATTTCTTTTGGTTAAATAATTCATGACTTTCTCTTACACGTAGAATTTTGGATATGAAACCATGGATAGTGGAAGGATGGAGTGAATTTTTCCAATTTTTTTTACTAAAATTAAGGAAGGTTTCATAATATAATTGGAATTCCACATGATAATGACATAATTCCATGATTATCTTCTATGAACTTATTGAGAAACCCTATCTGAGTGGCGTCCAAGATATGTTTTGCATGTTCTTCATACTGAATTTGTGTTATTGTTCACTGCATCACATCCCTTTATTTTGGTGAAACAAGTTAATTTTTCATCAAATATCCATATATTATTTATTTTAAAATCTTCTCCATGTCTATCTTTGTATGGTTTCCTACAAATAACTGTCCAACAAGCAAGCTCCTCATTTACATCTATTTTCAATCGAAATTCCATATGTTTGTGCAATGTTTTTCATGAGGTCTCTAATGTTTTTTCCATAGATTTTACCAAACGACTTTCTTTAGTACTTGATGAAACCACTGCCATTTGTATTTCTCTACGTGAATCTATATCATTTTTCTTTCTAGATCTTCCAATTGATTTTAGAGAACTATTTATATTTTGAATCAAATTTTCCTTCACCTTTTTATCTTTCGTTGATTTCCGGATACCCAATAGAGTTGTATCTTATTTTAATTTCTTTTATGTTAAGAGACCTCTCAAAATTTGAGTTTCAATTGTGACACTTGCATCTTTGAAGAACCTCTCATTAATGATCTTAACATGATATCGTATAACATGGTCAGATTTTTTATCTCCATATATGCCAGTGTCAAAATTTTCTAACATCTCATCATCAATATTGACTTCATCTATACCTATGAAAATTAAATGTAAATGGGTGTAAATATTCATTAAATAATTGAATTAAAAAATATAGTTTGAACGAAATTGAAATTAATAAATATGTATAATTTCAATAATGCACATGACATATATATACATACTTGATGGTGATTCAACTTCTTCACTTGAATATCTTTCAACATCTTCAACAACATCATCAGTCATATGTTCATTATCTTTTTCACTTGATGGTAGTTTTTATATATTTGGTTTATAACTAATATGTTGAGAAACTTGATGCTCAACTAAACACCTTCAAAATCTACAATTTTTTCACAATGGTTCAATTCAAAAAATTCTAGTAATTATTATGTGCATCAATTCGTTTCGTAAATATAACGATATCAAAGTAGAGTTTGTCTACATTGTTGCAACACATTTATTTTTTCAAAAACACCAAGTTAAAAAAGAATACACTAGTGCTAAAAAATATGATATTTTATGAATTCCTTGATTTTTAAAGAACACACAGTCAAACAATTGCTAAGTTGAGATATCAAATGTGAATAAAAAAATTCCAAAAATTAAGTAATAGAAAGTTAATAAAATTTTTGACAAGCTTTCTTTTTATTGTAAGATGAAATTCTAAATAGAAAAATTGCTTTGGCTTGGTGAAAGTTGAAGAAGTTCTAAAAATGATATTTTTTTCTCAAAAAAGGGAAAAAAGTGTAACCCAAATTCACATTCACCTCTCAAACTATTTTTCTTGCAAATTAGCATTTTGATTTACAGTCTATCATTTTGATAGCGAGCTTTCCAATTTATTGTGATAGAATATAAGCGTTTGTTTCATTCAACACGTGTGCTTTCTTTGATTGAAATTAGCATGGAGTTTCATGCCATTTCATTTTCTGCAAATGCGTTTTTGCTATAGCATGGCTTAGTTAGCTTAGTCTCTATGCATATAGCCTTCATTTCAATGCATCCACATGCATAAACATCAACAAGAGAAAGATATATTGATTAATGCACATACAATTCTAACCAATCTTAAGTTTGTGTGAACCCATGGTTAATAATTAAATATGATACCCTTGGGATGTTGCAACATTATTGTTGCAATACTAAGTGCCATTAAGGTTTACATTATAATCTATGAAGATGATTGATTCAAGGAGAATGATAGTTAAAGGGTAAATATTTCATCACTTGGATGAAAATAAGTTACTCAAAATAAAACACTAAATTCTTATTTTGAAAATTCTCAAATGAACACCAAGAAGAGGGGACTTAGAGCAAGTGAAAGGGAAGTAATAACACATGAATCACTTGAAACATATTTCCTATGATATAATATTTAACATAATGGGATTAGGAAACAGTATAAAAATAAGTAACTTCACATACTTTTCAAAGGAATATAATCTTTGTTCCAAATAGTGGCACTACTAAATTTTTATTTGGATTTTATGAATGTGTAGAAAGAGAAATTTTAAGTTTTTGTGAGGAATATAGAATCATAGGTGGGTTGCTAGAAACTATTTAATACATTTTTTCATTCTTAAATTTTGAATGAATACAACCCTATCTCCAGTGACTCCAACTCCATATCTTCATGTAACTATATCTCCAAGATCATAGAATAAGCCATTCTTATAAGGACAAAATTTTTTCTCATTGAGGTATCTTCCTCCAAATATTTTTATTTTGTTCCTAAGAGATCAAATACATAATGTTATTGAGGTAGGTAAGTAGGTATTCACTATATGTACATATGTAGGCTCCTAGCTATGGTTTTGAAGTTGAACTTTACAAAGAAATATGATATGGAAAATGGACTCTACGAAACCCTATGTTTTATTCACGTTGGTTCTAATTTTAATTTCTTTAACATAATAATTGATTTTCTTACATTATTCACATTTCCATTCTTAATCAATTGTTTAGCATCTAGATTCTTCAAGATGTCGAAGTTGCCTAGCCAAGGATCCCTTTATCACCTTTATTATTTCTTAGCATAGCCGAGGGACTAAGTGGAGCTATAATGGAGGGAAAATTCTCAATATCTTTGAATGATATAGAAAATGGAGGTTCCCTTCATCTATATTATTCTATTCTTGCTGATGGTGCATAATTATTTTATAATGAAATGTTGAGATATATTAACAAGGTTAAAGAGATTCTAGGCATCTATTGTTAAGTTATATGTACATATGTTAATGTGAAAAATACAAGAATTGGTTTAATGGGAAACATGATGATTAAAATATACTATTTCTATTCTTTTTCTTTATAAATTCTCCCATTTCAAAGAATGCTTTCAATAACTAGGATGTTTCATTAACCACACTGACTATAGAATTCATAAGTAGAGATTGCTACTTGTCAATATGGGAAAGTTTGTTATAGATCTGACCTCAAAATATAAGATAATAGAGATATACCCAAAAATAACAAGATCTGAATATAGAAATGCTTCACTTTATTAATCAAACCCTTAAGGTAGGGCAACACCATACATTCACTCCTCAAGGAAGGAGAACACTCCACAAGCCATACGCCTGTTCATACAATAATCCTTGACATCTCTCAATGCGCAGTCTCTAGCCTCTATATAGGTCTAATACATATATTACCATGGGTCGTTACCATGGTTCCCTCAATAGCATCTATCTAATACCATGGGTTTATTGCATTATTGCTAACTACTTGTGGTCCCTTACATGATATGGTTTAACCACCTTATTTATTACTATGGCTCATCCCTTTATTACATTATTCCCTTGGGTACCTCCCTCTGTACCACATATTATTCCCCCTAGGTATACTACATTCCACCCCCCTTAACATGTTTCGTCCCAGAAACATACGAAGAACACAAATAATAAGTTCTACTCAAAAGGGTAGTCCACTGGTACCATGCATGTGCATCTAGCCATCTAAGAGAAAGGTGAACCCTCGATCCTGCTGGTGCCTCCCTCGCTTGAGATGGAAGTTGACCCTGGCGGCTCTTCCATGTTGATGTGTAGTAGGTGGATCATCACTCCTCTCTATCTATCATGCAGGGGTTGTTGTCCTTGTGGCTAACTCGTTGTCATCTTATTGGTTGTTTTCTTGTGGGGTGATGTGGGTGGTGATATGCGGAAGTTTTAACCAATGGTGTCTTTTTCTTTAATTCATCACCTAATGGAGCCTGATTGGTAGCTGGTACATGTTGTGGTGCCTGTTGTTGTTTCTTATCTTCCAATATTACTTCAACCATTGAGTCGTTTTTGCTTCAACCTCCTTGGAATCTACCTGTTTTTCTTGTGCCTGGTTTGATGTTTGTGTTTGGTTGTTGACCATCAAGGGCTCATCATCTGATGTGTCAGTCCCTGGAACATCTTTTGCTTCAGCCTCCTTAGACTCTACCTATTTATTGATGGAAATATCCTGTAATGTAATTTTCTTCTTTTTATAATAGAGCTTCAGGAATTTCTTTTGCACATTAATATTGATAGCACCCACCGATTCTATCCAAGGGTATCCCAAAACAACATCCACATTAGCCATATCTGAAGCATAAAAATCAAAATGAAAGACATACTTTTCCATAGAAATCTTCAAAACTTTATAAACTTGCACCTCCTCATTATTAACCTGTGTGTGCTCCATTTGTTTTGGTGGAACTTGCAATTTTTTTGCCAAATTGACATTTATAAGATTTTGCTTGCAACCAAGATTTATAGACATGATGATCTTGTCGTTCTGAATATATCCATGAACCTGTAATAAGTAGATAACTGTAGAAAATAACCCCACATGTTTCTCATTATCTTGTTTTCTAGCATGAGACCATCTGTTTAAAAGGAATTTTTCAAATTCTTCATTGGGCAGGTTGGAACACTTCTTTTTGTTAAGTAATTTCCACCATGTGGCCGCCTCATCTGAAAAATTAGCCACTACCCAAAATCTCCAATGTTTTTCCCATAATAACATTTTTTCTTTTATGCATTCTTCAATACTAGGACCATTACCTTTTCCTATAAAATATAAAACCGCCATGAAGAGGGTTTGGGAAAAAAATTAACTTACTTGGCAAAAATTTGAAATTGTCACAATTTAGTCAATATTGCTCAGAATCCCTATTATGACCTATTTTTGCAAAATGGAATAACCATTCTGCATCTTTGCATGTGATAGAAATCTCGATCTAGGCACTCAAATTTTAGATTCACGCTACAATTGTCCCGCCATCACAAAAATGTTTAAAAAAGAGTTGTTTTTAAATCAGTGATATCTCCCTTATCCGGACTCTGATTTGACTGATTTTTTTTTTGAAATTGGGTATTTTTTTTACAAAGAACCTAGATCTATAATTAGATTCTGCAAATGTTTCGCTATAAAGTATAGATCTGATCTGCAAACTCGCCGCCCCGAAAAATGTCTGCAACAAAGCTGATTTTTAAATCAACGATATCTCCCTCATCCATACTCCGATTCGACCGATTTTTTGTTTTCAAATTGGGTATCTTTTCGCAAAAAACCTAGATCTGCAATTAGATTCTTCATATTTTGAACCAGAATGTACAAATCTGATCTGCAAACACATCACCCCAAAAAATTTCTTCAACACAGCAAATTTTTTAAATCAGTGATATCTCCCTTATCCGGACTCTGATTCGGCCGATTTTTTCTTCAAATTGGGTATTGTTTTGCCAAAAACTCAGATCTACAATTAGATTCTATATATTTTGTACTAGAACATACATATCTGATCTGTAAACTCGCTGCCCAAAAAATTCCTGCAAAAAAATAAAAAAAATACTCTGTTTTGCCCAAGGAAGTGCTATGATACCACTTGTTATAGCTCTGATACCACTTGTTATATAAATGACCTTAAAATATATGAGAAATATAAATATACCCAAGAAATAAGAGGATCTAAATATATAAATTCTTCACTTTATGAATCAAACCCTTAGGGTAGGGCAACACCATACATTCACTCCTCAAGGAAGGAGAACACTCCACAAGTCATATGCCTATTGATACAATATTCCTTGACATCCTCAATGGGGATTCTCTAGCCTCTATATAGGCCTCATACATAAAATACCATGGGTCATTACCATGGTTCCCTCAATACCATCTATCTAATACCATGGGCTTATTACATTATTGCTAACTACTTGTGGTCCCTTACATGATACGGGTTAACCACCTTATTTATTACTATGGCCCATCCCATTATTACATTGTTCCCTTGGGTACCTCCCTCTGTACCCCATATTATCCCCCCTAGGTATACTACAAATAGGATCAATTTCTAGTGAAATAGTTGGTTATCTATAAGAGGAGTGTTAGTGATTCTTAAATTAGTGTTGAAAAATTCAAAGCTTATGGCATATAGTGACTTATATTACTAAATATCACAAAATTTAAAATTACTAAATGAACTACATGAAAAGTACTTCATAGAAACCTTCTAAGATATGGATCTTTGTAGATGAGGATAAAGCTTAGGTTATTTAAGAAACCTTAAATTTCAATATTAACTACTTGTCAGTATAAGTATTAGATCTAAGGCATTAAAATTTTGGATTTATCCATATAAATAAATCAATAGGATTGATTAATTATTCCTACCAAGAAGAACACTAGAACGGAAGAAAATTATTGAGGGATAATTAAGAAATGAAAGGAAAATAATTATTTTGATATTTAGTAAAGTAAATGGGAATGCCATTTTTTTGAATTATAATCATGGAAAGGGGTTATAATTGTGAAAAAATACTAGAATAGATACTTAGATAATGAGAAAGAAGAGTGAATAATAATATTGAGAAATTGGCTAATGAACCAAGAACATAATCTACATTAATCATAAAATATGATAATGTATTTTTTGAGTATGAATACTATTGATTTTTCAAGGATCTCTTAATCTGATAATTACATATGACTTGTTGTATTAATCCTCATTCAAATTCATAATAACGTAATTACATAAAATATATCAACTGAAGAAAAAAGTTGTCAGTAGGATCATAAAGAGACAGCCAAATAGGAGACACAAGAATATTATCCTGGGAAAACTCTCATCACACCTAGTCAAACTTCCCTTTAGACAAGCCAATCTACTACCCAAACAATTTATCTTGACTAATCTGCTAGGACCAAAATTCATCCTACTTCTACAACCAAAAAAATCTTGGACCTATTGCTCTGGTATGCCAAGAAATTCTACCTTAGATCCATCATTTTCTCTCTTCCTCGGAGGGTGATCCAAATTGTGTTTTGAGGAGGAGGTTGAAGCCTTTATATAGTCGTCCAGGAGGGTGAATGGGTGCCTCTATGAACTAGGCTGACTTGAACACTTGGAGGGATGAGTTGATATTTTGGAGCCAAAAATTCAATTTTCAAACTTCAAACTTCCCTCTCTTTTGAAGATGACATGAAGAATATGTATTACATATATTGGAAGTGCTAAAAGAATTTAATTATGAATATTTACCATAGCTAAAAAAACTCAACACTCCTTCTTAGCTAGGGAGGTATTCATAATGACTATATAGATGTTCTCTCATTCACAAATTTCTCCAAAGAAAGGTTCAAAAAATTTCACCAGCGTTAGCATGATATGGTTACCATAATCTCAGTCAATGAATTTTACCTATGGTAATATCTACATCATCAACTAGGTACAATAATTCTAGTTAACATCTCTAAAACAGTGTACATCATTAACACCAAATACTCACAATGATTCTAGTCGGTGCCTCTAACCCAGGCTATACAGGCTATGTTGGAATTTCTGAGATGGAGGGTGAATTAGTAATTAACACTTTTAGCAATTTCTTGATGACAGATTAAAATTTAAATTGCATACACTCAAACATCATATGGGACACTGTCATTCATATTGGAACACAATGATTTACATGAAAACTCTTCTGGGAGGAAAACCACCAAAGCTTGTTTTTATATTATGATGATAATCAAGGCACAAAATTTGATTACATCATTTGTTTATTAGCACCCACTGATATTAAGCTACCACCCCCTTGAAATTAGGAAGACACAACTTTCCTGGACACTCCAACCTCACATAATTATAGGCCCCCACTTGCTTCAACCAAATGACCTCTTTTCCATACAATTTTTAGCCAAAGAACAATGTCTTTCTTTTGTTACATAAAGTAAAATGGTCTAATATGTTTCCTTCTAGAACTCCTTTGGCTATGCTATGAACACACACCCTTAGATGACATTGTCTCTGAATCTTCAATTTTTCTACACCCACTACTCTTCTCTACGTATTTTAAACATTATCACACAACCATTCAACCATATCTCACCAATAAATCCAAATACTCCCCACGCATAACACCCTTAAACTATGTTTTGTGCACACGAATTCTCACTTCATATCTACTCATAGGGTAGCCTTTTGCTCAGCCTCATAGTTTGAGATCTTTTATTAATTGAAATAGATTACTTCAATTAGAACAAAATAAACACACTATAAATGAATTTAATTTCATAGAATAGTTTCTTACATGAACTAGTGCCATTTAACTTTTTAGTATGGCATCCTTTTCTTTTTCAATTTGATTTCCATATCAAAGTTGAACATTAATTGGGTGTTTCATTTTCCTAGTACTACCGAAGGACTTGGTTCATTCTATTTTTTAATGTCGTAGGGAATACTACGTATTTCCACACTTTCTTGAGACTAGGAGTTTTCCACCACAAGGAAAATACCTTATAGAGGAGGTTATAACAATAGTTTTTAGTGTTATAAAATTGGAAAAAAAAATAAAAATATGTTTCGTATAGTGGATGATTTAGCAGAACTTTATCAAAATTGAAAAAATATGGGTGGTCAAAGGTTCTAGTGGATGTTGTTTTTGCGATGCACTTAATTGAACAAGTAGCACCGGTGCACTACATACATAAATGCACTGGGAAAAAGACATAATGAAAAGCATTGAGGTGTTGAATCCAAATAATATTGGTGCATAATATATACCATACCAGTGCTAAGGGATAAAAAAAACCCAGGGCTTTCTTCTAAGGAATGACACGGGGGAATGCAAAAACTAATTGTTGTATCGATGCATTGTTTAAACTTGCAGTGTCAATTCATATCGTTAGTACAAAGGCTCCAATGCATTAGTTATAAAAAAGGACTGGTGTTGTTAGTTTTCATAAAGCACAGGGTTGGAAATAATATTGTGTAGGACTGGGGATTTAGCTATATGAAAGCACTGGTGGGTTAATAATTACAATGCATTGAATTATCAAATAAGATAGGTGCATGAAGTGATAATGTTATGAAACCAGCTCACTAAAAGATAGAAAAGATAGATAAACGCCTTAGAAATAAGCCTCTTCAAAGGGGCAACCTCCATTACATTACACAAATGAACAATTATTTGATGATACAACTGAAAAGACCTCCTTTCTATATATAGGAGTCTAAGGGGTCATAATATAATCAGAGCCGAGATAACAATAATTGGCTTCTATGGGGCACAATAATAACAATATATGGACAACATGGGCACAACAATATAATAAGGGGGTTGTACTAATAATAATAAGGGTTTACACGAGTAGTATAGGGACCTAACATGCCCCTCTCCTTCAAAAAGTGTTGTCCTCAATGCTTGAGTAGTTTTTGATGCTTTTGTATAAAATTCTTGTCCTCCCATGTGGAATCTTTAGTGGCTAAGTTCTTCTACTTGATGAGATACCCTGGAATTGATTGATTTTGTATTTGTCAGGTTCTTGTTTCTGTGACTGTTCTAGGTTCCAATATGATTTTTCCTTCCTCGTCAAGTTCTAGCAATATTGTTTGCACTGGGATCTTCTACAACTTTTGAATGAGTGGCCACACTTCTTCTTCCTTCTTCCGTTCATCCTTTGGTTTGTTTATCCAATCTGGTTGGATAATAGAAATGGTGCACAACAATGCTTCCACATCCTTATCCTTTCTTGAAAGTGCATCTGCGACAACATTTTTCTTCCCTTTTTTGTAGATGATTTCAAAGTGATAACCCAATATCTTTGTGACCCATTTTTGTTGCTCTTCAAAGGATAATTTTTGTTGTAAAAAGTATTTAAGACTCTCATGATCTGTTTTTACCTTGAAGTGTCTTCCCATTAGGTAGGGTTTCCATTTCTTAAGTGCATGTAGTATTGCCAATATTTCCTTCTCATAAATAGCTTTGTGTAGATACTTTCCTTTGTTTGGATGACTTTCAAAAGCAATGGCTCTTGCATCCTGCATTAAAAAAACACCAATTCCATTTCCTGAAGCATCACATTCCGTAATAAATATTTTGTGAAGTCCAGCATAGCTAAGACCGGTGCTTGGCACATTGCCTCTTTAAGATGTTTGAAGGCCTTTGTTGCTTCTAGAGTCCATGAAAATGCCTCTATCTTCAATAATGTTGTTAGAGGTGCTGTTATTCTCCCATAATTCTTAACAAACTTGTGATAATACCTTGTCAACCTGAGAAATTCTTGCAAATTCTTTATGGATGTGGGGATTTTACATTCCTTAATGGCTTTAATTTTTCTAGGACCTACCTTAACACCTTCATCAGATACAATATGACCCAAATATTCCACCTCTTGTACCCCAAAGAAACATTTGGATATTTCTTCATATAATTGTTTCTCCTCCAATAGTTTGAGCACCCTGTCAACATGTTGAAGATGATCCTTCCAAGACTTGTTGTAGATTAGTATATCATCAAAAAATACTAACACAAATTTTCTAAGGAAGGGTTTGAAAATGGAATTCATCAAACCTTGAAATGTAGAAGGTGCATTGGTAAGGCCAAAAGGCATGACAAAAAATTCATAATGACCCTCATGAGTTCTAAACTCTACTTTCAGAATGTCTTCAGTCTTCATTCCGATTTGATGATATCTTGAACGAAGATCCAACTTGGTGAAGTAAATTGATCCATGAGATTCATCCAATAATTCATCAATGGCAGGAATGGGAAATTTATCTTTAATAGTGAGCTTGTTGAGGTGCCTATAATCCGAACACATGCACCACGATCCATCCTTCTTGTGCACCAATAATACTAGAGCAGAGAAAGAACTTCGACTAGGTTGAATTATACCAACCTCTAGCATTTCTACAACCATATGTTCAATTTCAATCTTTTGGGCATAGGAATATCTGTACACCTTGATATTTGGAGGAACACTTCCTGGAATCAAATGAATAGCATGATCATGATCACGAATAGGTGAAAGGCCTTTAGGAGTCTCAAATACCTTAGAATGACTCCCTAAGACTATTTTGAGATCTAGAGAAATAGATGATTTTGATGTGGGAACCTCTATCGAACATAATTGTGTAATTACTCATCGTGTTCCTTCTTATGAAGCTTTGTCATACCGTTAGAGCTTATTATATTTCCTAGTTTCCCTGCAATACTCCTTAATTCAACTTCCTCTCCTTTCACACAAAATTTCATGGAAGGTTATTGAAAATTAAAAGCTATTGTACCCAAGGATTGTAGCCATTGGACTCCTAGTACAATTTCAACACCACCCATCGGAATGGAAAGCATTTCACTATTCAATACATATTCTCCCATGGATAGCTTGATATTATGGCACTTTCTAGAGAAATTTATGGTTCCTCCACTTGCAACCATCACTTGACACTCTGGTGCTAGATATAGGAAGCAATTTATTTTCTTGGCTATCTTACAGTGAATAAAATTATGGGTACTTCCTGAATCAATCAACATTATTACCTTTTTCTTCTTGATATGTCCTTCTATCTTGATAGTTTTAGGAGTGGTAATTCCAGCCAATGCATTACAAGATATGGTCGAATTAATTTCTTCTTTATCTAGGGTTTGTTCCTAGAGTATATCCTCTTCTTTTGACATTTTTTGTTCCTTTTCTTCCTCCTCTTCAAAATCTATGTTTAATAATTTCTTCTTAGCACACTTATGACCTTTAGTGTATTTGCTATCACAACTGTAACAAATCCCTTTTGATCCTTTTCTTCCAATTGTTGTGGTGTCAACCTTACAGGTTGTGGAAGGCTAGGGGCAACAACACTTCCATCTTTATAGTTGTGAGTGGTAGGATTCCTGGTTGCCATAATTTTTCTTTCCATTTTTCTTGCTAACATGAATGCCTTCTCCAATGAATTAGGTTCCCAAAGGTGAACCTCATGTTGGATATTATTGTTTAAAGTCCCTATGAACACATCAATCCTATGCTCCTCTAGAATATCTTTTACCCTTATGTTCAATTTTTGGAAGTCCTCATTGTGCTCCATCATTGAACCCTTTTGTTTGAGATTTATCAATTGGCTAAAAAAGGTGTTGCTTTTTGTATCCTCATAACGTGCTATCATTTCTTCCGTAAAAATTTCCCAAGTGACAATTTGTGTACAAGACCAAAGCCATGAATACCATACAAACTGATTTGGTTCCAAATATAAAGTTGCAAGATGTACCTTTTGTGTGTTTTGCACATTATGGAGATCGAAAAATTGCTCCATCTGTAGTATCCATGTTTCGGGATCCTTCCCATCAAACTTCCCCATATCGATTTTTGGAACATGGTGGGTCTTCAATCCAACATTAGAGCCTATGAAATCATGATTAACATTTCTTTTGTTCTCATCATGAGTTTCCTTTACTACCCTTTCACCATTAGTAACCATTTCTTGTAGCAACTTATTAAAATTTATCTTCAATTCTTCCATCTTAGCATCCATGCCATTCATCTTAGCGTCCATGCCATTAATCTTAGCTTCCACGCCATCCATATTAACTTGCACGCCATTCATATTAGCTTCCACGCCATTCATCTGGCTTCAGTTACCATTTGTGAGAGTGAAATTTATTGTACTTGGTCTTGTAATTTTGATATATCATGTTGCATTTCTCCCTCTTCTTCACAAGTCATGCTAGAGCTTTTAGGTTACTTACTAGGTGTTTCCATTTTTTTCTTCGAGGCAGCAATTAATGCTAATAATTAGTCACTATTCTCGTTGAATTCCTTCAAACTATTTCTTCAAACCAATCTTATAAAAAATTTAAAAAAACCTACACACCTTTTTTTTCACTTTGTAATAGCTCGATATTGAATCTATTATATCTCTGTAACTGCGGCTCTCGAATATCTGAAATGATGTCTTGCAGTAGACCTTTGAGTCCTCTTTCTAACCCTACAATTTTGATCAAGATTGGAATCCCCAAGGAAGAGTTATGCCAAATCTCCCACGGTGACTTGATCATAGACTAGTTCAGTAGAGCAAACTTGTACAAAGTTCCACATGTCAATGTCTTGACCTTAGTACCTAAAACTGATATACAGAAAGTGACAGGCCATCCTCTTTCTAAAACTTCTTATGAAATTTCAATCTAATGCTCAGAACAAAGGTTATGATGATTTTCCCCGGGTCACCTGTTTGGAATGTAATTCAGGATTCTGCAAACACCCTAACTATCTCATATCATATATCCGAAAATATAGTGAGACAAGCTCTAAAATTTGAACCCAAAGTTCAAAATGATTTCGGCTCAAATAGGTTTTATTTTTAGCTTCTAAAAAATCACAGAAAAAAAGTTATAGTGAAAATTCCACGATGACCTGTTTGGAGCAGCAAAACCCTAGAATCCAAAGCTCTGATACCAAATGTTATTAAACCAGCTCACAAAATGATAGAAAAGATAGATAAACGCCTTAAAAATAAGGCTCTTCGAGGGGGAAACCTACTCTACATTACAAAAATGAACAATTCTTTGATGATACAAATGAAAAGACCTCCTTTCTATATATAGGAGTCTAAGGGTTTATAATATAATCAGAGCTGACATAACAATAATAATGTAAGGGCACAATAATAACAATAGTGGGATTCTATGGGGCACAATAATAACAATACAGGGACTACATGGGGACAAAAATATAATAAGGGGGTTGTACTAATAACAATAAGGGGTTACACTAGTAGTATAGGGACCTAACAGATAACTGCACCAATGCTCTCATTTTCTTAAAAGGCACTGGGCATGAAAAAGTATCTCCTCATGGTGCTTTTGTATAACACAATGCACCGATGATTTTTTATGTTATAGATGCACCAATTTTTTGAATGATATTTTCTATTTTTTGGAAACATCGACCTATGAAAGTGAAATTATTGTAATTTTTTGAATTAGTTATTCATAAAAAAATCGACATATATCTTATAAAAATATTTGGATTAGTGCATTTATGTATGATGTTTGGATTAATTTTTTATATTATCATATTCTCATCTCTTCATTATAGCTTTTAATCATCCATATATTTAATTAGTGATGTGACATTTCACAATGACATTAGATAACACAATAGACTAAATTGAAATGTATTTTATTATATATCAATAAGAGGTTCTTTTTTATACAAAATGGGATTATTATTGCTAATTCCTTGTGTTTCAATTGGGACACTGTGTCCATTACATTAAATAAAATGTCTAATGCTTATAGGAAATTATCTCAAAAAATACAACATGTTGCATTGATATCCAAATCAATCATCATTCTTCACTGGAACTATTGTCAGTGCTCTAGCTATTTCAATGACTTAGGCTATTTGTAGGAATGTTTTGTTAATCGCATCAATTATTTTTTTCTTCTTGATATTGCAGTTCCATATGCAAACATAAATATAAAGTGAAATAGTGTATCTACATTGGTGAGAATCATAAAAATTGAAATAAATAGTATACATCAATGGAAATCGAATATCGATGTAGCATAGCAAGAAGTGACTCATTAATTGTGCACATGGTTTCAAAACCAAGTCTCATGCCTTGTTGTAACAAGTCTTCTGCTGACGTAGTTCCATACTTTGTTTCTTGCATGTTTTAAACCCCATTATAAATCATAGATTTAATATCAAGGATTTTTTTGTTTTATTAATTATAAACTCAGAGAAGTAAAACAACATATATACTTACAAATTCCACAATTAGTTTTTAATATTCCAACATATACTCACAACCCTTATTTAATCCAATGTCAATCAATTCTTTTGATGTCTCTTCTTTGTATGTTAGCACCTATTTGAAAATAATCAAGGATGGTTGTTGTAAAACAACATAAAATATATAAGGAAATACTAACACTTACCCAAAAACTTTGAAATCATCCCTTTTACTCCTTGCCCAGTTTTATGTGTTGCATGAGTTCCACATTGTTTTCTTTTGTGCAAGAAAATACATGAAAATTAATATTTAATGGTAAATTATTTTTTTATATATACAAATTCAATCATGATTACATACATTTGAAGCACATTGTTGTTGATATGGCTCCTCCTATGATGCAATTATGTCCTTTTCATTGAGCATCTCCTTATACACATTTTTGGACATTCCTACTCGCATGTTTTTCATATGAGCATGTTGATCATTTGGGATTTTCATAATCTTCCTATAAAGAATAATAAACTATTTTTATAATGATATATGAAAACTAAATATAACAAAATCAATATTAATAAATGAATTATATATATATATATATATATATATATATATATATATATAACTCTAAAAATTATTTTATACAATTAGGAATATTACCTTTTGAATGATTAATTTTTTTTTAATATGTTTTTGCTATTGCAAGTCTGACATGCCTCATTGACCATTCCTCTAGAAACACTTTCTGTAGTTTATATATAATTTGGTTCTTAGAATCATTGGATTAATTTTTGTTTTGCAAGTGGAAAGGATGTCTATACATTTGTACCACTAGATCCCTCATAGTTTTGTAAAATTTTGTCCCCCTTTTATTAACATCTGCACCACTCCAAATGAGCTAAAGACTAATTCATCGCCATTTACATGTTCTATAATTTTTATTTTCTTAGAACGACATTGATATTTTCCTTCGTTGTTGCTCCATGTATAAAATTAAACATATATGAATTAATAGATTGTTTGAAACATGTTATCTAATATTCTTAAGTATATTATTAATGAAATTTAAAAAAAAACATATTTAATAGTACTTTTTCATTCACTTGATTCATGATTCTACAATTTTTCTATTATGCTTTTAAGCTCTTTTGCACTTAGATTTGAGATAATTTTATTGACCTTGTTCATTTTGTATTTCTGCATGGCACACACCAACCAGTACATATTAGTTAAACTTACAAATAGCTCAAACATATTAATCATGTAAATAATTTACAAAGAACTTGTCTTCTCTCCTTTTTTTGATGTACTATCATTGTGTCAATCATTATTTTTGTTACTCAAGATCTTCTGAGACATTTTTTTATCAACACACAACTTGTAGCATTCAATATAGAATCCATTAAATATATTTTACAAAAAAATCAAATAACCTTTAACCAAAAAAGCTCTGATAAGTAGTGTGTTTATCTAAATAAATGAATTGATGCGTTTATAACATTAAACACACCAATCACTTAACTGTTCAACACCAATTAATTTTTGAAATTAATTTTAAATTATTACAGTGCGATTTTTAAGGATAAAAGCACTGAAATGATTTAACAGTTCTAGTTGGAAGAGGCACATTGGTGCGTTATATTATACCAGGAGCAATAATTAACAAAAATGGGCATAATAGAGAGTATTATGATATGTAGGTGTGTTGTATTACATAGGTATCACTAGTGTGTTATATTATAGAGGGCACAATGTCTAATATATAACCATTTAAGAAAAATGGAGAAGGTCGATAGGGTTTGGATCTAATTCAATAATTGATTCCCGTACTTTACATGTCAAATGCCTTATATATAGTAAGTACACAAACCCATTAAATCTAAAATCCCTAAATTGAAAAACCCTAATTGTGAAGTGGTAAAGGAAGCTAAACCCTAAGGTGAAATTTTGTAGAATGAAGCAAGGGTTTAAGGTCAGTATTGAATTTTTGTGTTTTTTGTTTGAATTTTAATTAAATTTAAATAGGAAAGTAGATCATAAGTATTACTACTTGTAAAGTCTATAGTAAGTTTTTTACTATACACGGTTATTTTATTTTTTTGGATTGTGAATATTTTAACAAAAATTGTAAAATATTTTAACTGTAAAATTTATGATTTTTGTTCTTTAGGGTTTTGAGTGAATCACCATACCTTTCAACTTCTGATCTTTTGGCTGATCCAAAATATTTTGTAACTCCACATTACTCTTAATATGTGTCTTTGGCAAATGATATCTTTTTTAATTAAACCCTAACAAAAATTGCAAAAATTTTTATTAGTCAACAAAACAATAAAATGTAAAAATTTTACAATGCAAATTTTTGAGTGAACAACTATACCTTTCAACTTCAGATCCTCTGAATAGTTTTTCTCATCCAAATTATTCTCCTGCTGCACAATGCTCCTGGTTTGTCTCTCTTACAAATCAATCACTTGAAATTTTGTGTAAAATAATTAAATGGTGAATAACTTTTTATTATTTAAAAGACTTTCTGAAATTAGATTTAAAAAAATCAGGGATCGCTCATTTTTTAATTTTAAAAAAGAGAAAACAAATCAGGTTTTTTCTTTCTCAAATTTTCCACACATTAGTGTGTTCGATAGGTCAAGTGCACTAGGCACTGGTTGGTTTCTAAATAATGTTCACTAAAATTTCCGAGGCAGAAAAAATTTCGATGCACCGAAATGATACTTATTTTTTTTCAAAATCCTGAAATGGTGAGACTAACTTTTTCAATTCAACAATGCAGTTTTTATTTAAAAGCATTGGTGCTCTAATTTTTATAAGAGCACTGAGTTGGTTGAACTCATTTTTATTTTATAAAATTGTGAAGTAGGTGCATAGCATTGATGTTTTATTTTGAAACATATCAACGCAATTTTGTAGAAGAGCACCAATATAATAACACAGACACACACACACACACACACAGATATATATATATATATATATATATATATATATATATATATATATATATATATATATATATATATATATATATATATCTATATATATATATATATATATATATATATATATATATATTCAGAATTTCATAAAGTTCGGGTATTATTTCAATGCCCTGGTGCTATTAATTTTTTAAACCCATTGCTGCACATGTTTCTGATAAGCTCTCTAGTTTGGTTTAAAATCTCTCTAAAATTTTAATTTCACATAAAATGGCATATTAATTTCAAATTATCCTTTAAGATGCATCCACATGAATTACAGTAGTTCATAGTATATGTTTTTCTCTTAAAGTTGCCTTATTATTGAAAAATGGTTTGAAAACTATATTGAAATTCAGATTGTGGTTATATGGTTGTTAAGATTAATTTTGGACATTCACACAAATTTTTATTTTTTATTTTTCTCAAATGCAAGGACAAATTCTCAATAATATCAAATGACCAAGTATTTAAATTCTAACTCGTTCCATAATGTTGATCAAAGTCCTATAGGTTTTAACCCCGTATAGAAATTACTTGCATATGAATTCTAAAACATAGAAAATAAGCAATAGCAACAGCATCACACATAAAACAAATATACACAGAGACTTTCCCCAGGATCCCAAAACCGGGACTTCCAGATTGATTTCTCATTATGTTCCTTTCAATGTTACAATACATATATAGACATGCCAAAGCATCCATTACCATGGACCAAAGAACATCGCACCCAAATCCATGTGCAAAAACTATGCAAAAGCTATAGGTATCTTTGACCACCTAATATAGGGTCCAAAAAAAAATTCCCCAGGGCGCTGCCCTGAACCTCGTAGAGGGTGGCTAACTACCCCCCTCAAACCCCTTGTCCATGGGGGGCTTCCCACTCCCATGTGATCGCCCTGCTGCATAATCGTTGCAACAAAGGGGGGGCTATGCCCCCCCTTTAACCCCCCGGTTAACTATGGGGCCTAGTCGTGGAAAGAGTATAATGCAACCCAACATTCTCCCACTTGTTGTTTTCTCTCCACAGGGGGCCACATGAGAGCTTAGTCATTTATCCAACCCTGCAATGCCCATTGTTTCTCTACACCAAGAGAACTTCTCAGAGCTCACAGATTTTGTCAATGCATCTGCAGTATTCTTCAAAGTGTCCACCTTTACCAACAACACCTTTTTTTCTTCTATCATATCCCTCAAAAAGTGATACTAGACATCAATGTTCTTTGTATTTGAATGATAAGCAGGGTTCTTTGCCAAGAAAATTGCTCTTTCACTATCACAGTCTATCCTTATAGCTCACTGAAGTACCCCATACTTGAACGGAGTCTCTGCAACCAAACTACTTCCTTGCTTGCATTAGTGGCTGCCATGTATTCTGCCTTTGTAGTTGATAATGCCACTACAGGTTATTTCTTACTCATCCAACTCACTGGACCTCCAAATAGTTTAAACACATACCCACTTGTAGATCTTCTGTGATCCAGATCTCGAGCCCAGTCCGCATCAACAAAGACACGAATATCCAACAGTATGTCTAATTCTATGTTGGGTGTGGAACCATTACCTTATTTATTAAGAGGTATCACCACATTAGACCCCAGTTTGTAATGTGGTGAAAATGCCGCCCATAATATTTGTGCTGCAAGGGGGTCCAGGGGCGCGGTTGCGATCTTTGGGAGCCCCCGTAGCGGGGGATCAGGGGCGGCACCCCCAAAGCTAAAAATAGATGTAAAATTACCTGGTAAAATGTTGTAATTTCATAATCAATCTAGGCCGTTCATTAGGTATAGATCTGGCGGTAGAAGTTATGAACAATGTAAACTTTGAAATGGGAACTGATACTGTTACCCGTTTCGTAGAGATAGCAAAAAAGTGACCTGATTTTGAAAAGGGGTGATGCAGAACGCACATGTTTTTTTTAGAGCATAGTTTTTGGCACTTTAAATAACCGATACAATTACCCGTTTCGTAGTGTTTCGTAGAGGTAGTAAAAATGTGACCCGATTTTGAAAAGTGGTGATGCAGAATACAATACTTATTTTTTGGAGCATATTTTTGACAATTTAAATATTCTTATGTATCAAATATAAATATTTGTTTTTAAATGTTAGTGATTTTTATGTTGATTTTGAAACATGTTGATGCAATGTGTTATACAACATACCTTTTTTTTTAGAGGACTTATTTTTCACACTTTAAAATTTATTATGTCCATTTTTTTTAAATTATGATTACTTAACGAATTTTTAAGTCGTTTTATTTTTATTTTTTTAAATGTTGATTACTTCAAGAAACTCATATAAAAATATATATAAAAAAAGACAAAAAAAATGTTAATAAATTTTTTTTATCTCATAAACCATAAAAGAATTTGAAAAAAAAAAACATAATTTAAAAAAATATATATATAAAATTAAGTAAGTCAAAATAGAAAAATTAAAAAAAACATTAACAAAAACAAGAAAATAAATAAATAAAAACAAACTAGATTAAAAAAAAAATAGAAAATTAACAAAAATAAAAATAAAAAAACTAGTAAAATTAACATTAAAAACAATTTTAAAAAAACAAAAAAAACTGAAATTAAAAAAAAAAACCAAAAAAATATAAAAATTAAAAAAATATATCTCTTTCAAAATTTCAAAAAAAAAAAAATAAAAATAAATTTAAAAACATGTATTTAAAATTAAAAACAAAAAATTTAAAGAATCATTTATTTTTCTATTTAAAAAATAAAAACAAAAATGATTATAGTTATTTTTTATTTAAATCACAAAAATATATATATATATTTAAAAAATTTTAAATTTTTTTAAACAAATTGTTTTTCTCTTTAAAAAATATATATATTAAAAAAATTTAAAATAATTGTGAAACAATTTTGTTTTAATTGTTATTTAAAAAAAAAAATTATTAGAAAATGTTTTTTTTTAACAAGTTTTTTTTTTCTTTTTTTCTTTTTTTTTTTTTAATTAAAAAAAAAACAATTAAGTTTTTTATTTTAAAAAAAATTATTATAAAAAAAAAACATTTGTTTTAAAGCAAAAATTTTTAAAAGTTCTTTAAAAAAAAAAAATTGCACCCTCCTGGCCGCCCACGGTGGCGCGGTCCCTGGCAGAGGCTTGCGTGCAGGACCTTCGCCCAGGGCCGCGCCAACGCGGGCGGCCGAAAGGGTGGAGGGGAGATTCCTGGAATCACCCCTCCGTCTTCTCGGCCGCCCCTGGGCCGCGCCACCGCAAGCGGCCGGGAGCGCACAATTTTTTTTTTTTTGAAATAAAAAACTTTTAAAAGTTTTGTTTTAAAAAAAGAAAAAAACTTGTTTAAAAAAAATTAAACATTTTTTAATAAGTATTTTTTTTAAATAATAAAAAAAAACAAAATTGTTTAACCATTATTTTAAAAAAAATTAATATATATTTTTTTAAACAAAAAAATAATTTGTTTATTTTTTTTTGTGTTTTAAAGTTTTTTGGTTTTCTTTGTTTTAATTTCTGTTTATTTTTATTTTTTTAGTTTTTTTTAAAATGTTTTTAGTGTTAATTTTACTAGTTTTTCATTTTTACTTTTGTTAATTTTCTATTTTTATTTTTTTTTAATCTAGTTTGTTTTTAAATTTTTTTTTTCCTAGTTTTTTTTAATGTTTTTTTTTTGTCTATTTTTATTTACTTATATATATATATATATATATATATATATATATATATATATATATATATATATATATATTTGTTTTTTTTTTCCTAATTTTTTTTATGGTTTATGAGATAATTTTATTATTTTTGTCTTTTTTCTTATATATATTTTTAAGTAATTAACATTTTAATCTTAATTTTAGTAGTTTTTAATTTTTTTTGCTTAATTTTCTATTTTTTTATTAAATTTAGTTTGTTTTTAATTTTCATTTTTTTTAGTGTTTTGATAATGTCTTTTAAATTTTTCTATTTTTACCTAAATTTTATAGTTTGTTTTAATTTTTTCTTCTTTTCCATATATATATATATATATATATATATATATATATATATATATATCTTTTCTTTTCTTTTCTTTTGACAATCTTTTTTATGGTTTACAAGATTTTTTATTTTTTTTCTTTTCCATTCTTTTTAAATATGTTTTTTTTACTATTTATTTGTTTATAATTTTTAAGTTTTTTTAGTTTTTTAATTTAGTTTTTTTTGACATTTTTTTATTGATATTTTTTTTTGTTTTTTGTTTTATTTTATGTTTTGTTTTTAGTATATACTTTAATTTATGTTTTGTTAATTTTGAAACTTTTTTGTTTTGTGTTTTTTCATTGTTTTAATTTTTTTATTTTTTATTTTATTTTATGTCTTCATTATTTGTTTCAAATTTTAATTTTTTTAGGGTCATGATAAAATATTTTACTCTATTATTTCGAAATGTTGAAATATTACCCTTGAAAAAAAGGGAAAAAAAATTCATATCTCAACGTTAACACTTTTTGTTTTGAAGGTGTTTTTTGGACAATTTTTGCACAAAAATTTGGTTTTCACTGCCATTTTTAAAACATGTTCAAAATTTACCCTTAAAAAAAGGTGTTATTCCAGCATCAACACTTTTCATTTTTAGCACTGTTTTTGATGTTTTTAAGGGATTTTTTGGCTAGAGTTCCCATTTTGAGTTTACAATTCCAGTTTCAAAGTTTACATTGTTTATGTTTAATTTAGGGTTTTTCCCTAGAAGGTAAACCCTCACTATATATGAGGGAATTGTATTGCGTTTATGTAGATATGTATTCTAAGTGAGAAAGAGAGAGGAGATTGTGTGAGAGCGAAGATGGAATTACATCGAATCTCCTGTAGGTTGTATCTCTTCATTTTGCTGGATAATATAAAAGGAAGGACTGAGTATTTCTCCATGGATGTAGCCCAGATTAGGTGAACCATGTATATCTATGTCTCTCTTTTTTTATGTGTTTTCTGTGTTTGTATTTCTGTAATATATTTTACGTGTTCCATTGCTCTGCAATATATAATTTTATAACATCCTAGTCTTCCTTGGTAGCACAAGCCATGATCACTAGTGCCACGCAAATACCTGAAACGCTGCTTCACTATTCTCCAGTGTTCCTTCCCTGGTTTTGACATAAACCTGCTCAATACTCCCACTGTATGTGAAATGCATGGTCTAATACAGACCATCGCATACATTAGGCTACTGACAACACTTGCATATGGAAGACGAGACATGTCCTCTTCCTCTTCTTGTGTTTTGGGACATTGTTTAGTAGATAACTTCACACCTATAGGAATGGGAACTATCACTGGTTTACTATCCTACATATTAAACCTCTGCAGCATTGTCTCGACATACCTCCTCTCATTTAACGAGAGCTTCCTCTTTGGCCGATCTCTTTTAATTTCCATGCCAAAAATATAGTTTGTAGCACCAATATCTTTCATGTCGAATTTGGAGGACAATTGGATCTTAAAATCCTTGATAATTTCTTTGTCATTTCCAACCAGCAACATATCATCCACATATAAGACTAGATAAATAGCACAGTCAAAAGTTAATTTAAAATACACACAGTGATCTTCATTTCTTTTCGTGAAGCCAAGTCCCCGTATAAATGTATCAAATTTCTAATACCACATCCTTGGTGACTATTTTAACCCATATAGAGACTTTTTTAACATTCATACCAGTTCTTTTTTACCCTTCATAGCAAAGCCTTCAGGTTGCTTCATGTAGATCTCCTCTTCCAGATCCCCATGAAGAAATGTCGTCTTCACATCCATCTGTTCTACCTCAAAATCAAAAGCAACATCAACAAATAAAAGTAATCTAATAGAAGCTACCTTGGCAACAGGAGAAAATGTATCACCAAAATCAATTCCTGGCGCCTGGGAATAACCTTTTGCTACCAACTGAGCTTTGTATTTATCCCCCTTTCCTTCTGCATTTGTCTTCTTCTTGAACACCCATTTGTTGCCAATGGGTTTCCTTCCAGCCGACAACTCCACCAGATCCCAAGCCTCATTTTTGTGGAAAGATGCCATTTCATCAACCATGGCCTCTTTCCATAGTTTTCCATCCTATGAATCTATTTATTCCTTCATAGTTCTAGGATCATCATCAGTAATAGATAAAGCAAAATATAAATAGAAAGAAGATGGACTATACCTTTTTGGCTGCCTTCTTTCTCAAACTCATCTTCCCACAACTGGATTTTGTGGATGTTCATCTTCCGATTCCTCTTCTGTTGTACAGTCTGATTCTTCCTCCTTTAGCTCAAAATCTATCTTTCCACTGCTCACCATCTTCTTTCACCACTAGAATCGATGTCGTATATCTCCCACTGAGCAGGGTCTACCACAGGACCGAGTGAAACACCTCAGCAATAAAGGTGTCCCCTTGAAGCCAAAATAGCTATAATACCAAATTTAGGCTTTAACCCCATACACAAATTACCTGCATATGAATTCTAAAACACAAAAAATAAACAATAGTGAGAGCATAACACATAAAACAAATATACACGAAGATTTTTCCCTAGATCCCAAAACCAGGACTACGAGATTGATTTCTCATTATGTTCCTTTCAATGTTACAATGCATATATATACATGTTGAAGAATCCAATACCATAGACCTAAAACCATCGTGCGCAAAACCATGTGCAAAAACCATGCACAAAACCATAGGTAGGTTCGCCTGCCTAATATGGGGTCCAAAAAAAATTTCCCAGGGGCAATGCCCTGGACACTGTAGAGGGGGGAAAGTCGCCCCCACTAAACCCCCTGTACAGGGGAAAGAATATAATACAACCCAACAAGTCCTTCACTGAGTTCTCCCTTTCCATCTCCAGTAAGTTCAAATTTTATTTATATTTTGATCATCTAATTGAATCTTTTTTTTTTAATCCATGTTAATTTGAATAAAAATGTATCCAAATTTGTAGGAACCTTATTCATAATCAAGTTCAGAAAAATAAAATATTACTCCATATTTTCAAAAACGTCGAAAGCTCTTATTAGGAGTAGCATATCATAAGTAGTTGGTAGATGAAAATGGACAACCTCCTCACCCTACCAATTGGAACATGACATCTTCCATTCATAATCCTAGATCAGTGATGGTAATAATTGTTTGGTATAAAGTAATTTCAACAAACCAATTGCATTGATGTGCTTACTAATATCATTGATGTTGTACTAATGAAATTCGATATTTTTTGAAATTATGATTCGAGTAATGATGAGTGACACACCTGCCATATTCTACAGCACCCCACTAGAATTTCAACTTGAGAGAAGGCCACATTAAGAGAAAGAATCAGAGAAGAAGCATACAAAGACTGGTTGAATCCACCACATATTCAATTCTCACTACATATGGATTCACCAATTAGGAATGACTACAACAACAATAGTTCTTCTTCACAATTTGGAAATGGAGGCAATCAAATGGAGGTTGGCATGGATGATTACTTATGGGATACGACTGACATGGAGGAAATGATGTTGGATGCATTCGAGAATGATGGGCTAGGGGATGTTGCTCATATCATTGATACCTTATTCAAAAGCTTGAAATCTTGTTCCACCACGCCTCTCTTTGGACCTGGTGGAAAGCCAAAGTTCTACTTAGCTGGGGAAAACGATGTCATTTTACAATGTGAAAGCAAAGTTTGGCATGTTGAATGCATGTTTCTCAGCAATATTGAGGTAATTGAATTGCATGACCGATTAAGTTCCTTGTATTTTGTCACACAATCAAATTTAAAAATGGTTGATTTTATGAATGTTAAATATTAACATTGTAAAACTATACTCCCCACCAACTGTAGGATATTCAAAGATAAGGTTCTTTTGAGTGATAATGTCTTGTCTAGTAACTACGAAAAGGAAAATAAGTTGTTAAAAATGTTGGATATTGAGTACAAATCATATCATGCATGTCTTAATGATTGTATTATATATAGAGGAAAATATGTAGACAAAGAGTTATTTCTAAAATGTGTGCATGACAGGTACCATAATTAAAAAAAAAATGGGTAAATCACATGGTCCTCCTCATAAGATATTGAGGCACATGCCTATAATCCCAACGATTCAAATACTCTTTCATTATAAAGAATCAGATATGTTGTAGGGATGGTATACCCATGCAAAAGTAAGATAGGAGTTATGTGAATCCCAATAGATTCAATAGCCATGAAGCATATAGAGGATACATGGCCTGAAAAATCCAAGGATGAAGTATGAAGTCTATGATTCAGCATAGCCATGGATGATGTCAACTCATATTCCCTCCAAAGAACCAACTATTCTCTTTGGCCTATAGTAGCGATCAATAACAATATCCCCCCATGGTTGTCCATGAAGAATGAACTTCTTATGTTGGCTTTCATAGTTCCTGGTAGAAGACAAGTGAAGAATATTGACGTCTACTTACAACCATTGGTAGATGAATTGAACAAATTATGGGAAGGGATACATGTGTACGATGTATCAATACCCATTGCAACAGAGAGGATTTTTACATTCTATGGCATATGTTCTTACATCATACAGGATTATCTAGGTTTAGGCATTTTCTCTGGTAAATTACATTCTTATTGATTTGTTTAGTAACATTATTGTTTCGCATATTAATTTAATTCGTTACAATTGTTAAGATATTCATGGTCTCTAACGTGTCGATTTGTAAACAATAATTTCACAGGTCATGTAATAAAGGGGAATTATGGATGTATATTTTGTGGACCTCCTCTGAAGGCTAGGTGGTCCAATCACTTATGAAAGAAAGTGTATCACTGCTCCAGGGTATTCATCTTAAAAGAACAACCTGATAGAAGAGAAAGGTCCACATTTAGTGGTAAACCAAACAAAACCCAAAGGATTGCAATAATGACACTAGCTAAATGACTTGGAGAATATGAGAGAGAGAAGGAGATCGAGTTTACATAAACATTTAATTGAAATGGGGAACCTATGTTTGATGATCCAAAATTATTCAACACCTATGTTGAGAAATTTCCCATTGGGATGAAAAGGAAATTTTTCTTTTATGATCTCCCATATTGGGAGAATATTAAGGCTACCCACTTACTAGATCCCATATATATATTTAAAAATATTGCATCGTCTTTATGAAGGCACATATCATCGAAAGAAAGTGATACATTGGTTGTTCAAAAAGATCTTATTTCTTCAAAAACTAAAAATAAACATTGGCAGTGACAAGAAATTAGAGGAGAGGTTGGCCCCTCTTGGTCTCTGAAAGAAGGTGATGTCCCATGGATTTTAAAGAAATATGATCTTTCTTTGGCAAAGGAAGTTATAATGAGTCCAAGGGTGCCTTATTTATATGGGTCTTCACTACGGCTCTGCTTCATTATGGAAGACCATTTTTTTGGGTTGAAATTGTTAGAAAATTATATATTACGGAGCAATGGAACACATAAAATATTGCAGAAATATAAACACAGAAAATGCACAAAACAAGAGAGACACAGATATACGTGGTTCACCCAGTTTGGGCTACGTCCACCCCGAACAGCCAGTCCTTCGTTTCTATTATCCAGCAAAATGAAGAGACACAACCTACATCAAATCCACTGTAATATCCTCTGTTTTCTCTCACAGTCTCACCTCTTTGTTTCTCGCTCACAGAATACACATCTATATCTCAGCCTCCAATACAATACCCTCATACAAAGAGAGGGGTTGCCTTCTAGGGCAAAAAACCCTAAACTAAACATAAGTTCTACCATCAAATCATCTGCCTAATGAATGGCCCAGATTGGCTAGAAATTACTATACTTTTACAAGGCAATTTTACATTTTTTTTAGCTTCGGGGGCGCTGCCCCCGAGCCCCCGGACCGCCCAACCGGGGGGATCAGCCCCCCCGGACCCCCGCGGCGGGGCCAAGTCCCCCCCGCACCCCCCCACGTGGAGTGGTGTACAAACTTCCTGGGGTATAAATCCGGCTGAAACAAAGACCTCTGAACAATCATGCTCCACACACAACAGAAATCACATGAACATTTGAACCTTCTAAGAGTGTGTATGTCAAAATCATGATTTTATTATTTTTGTTTTTGTTATTATGCAATGTGATATTTTATAATTAATTTTTGTATAATGTACTAATTACTATGTAGTTTCATTATCCTCTGCTCATGCGTGGGTGTGTGAACCATGACTTCTCCCAAGACCAATGATGCGCCACATCTAAATTGTCTACATTTATACATTGGATCACATTAAAGGTGATTCATATGGATAACATTCCACGGTGGTGTGAAGAGATAGTTCATATTGTTTGTATGTTTGAGAAGGAGTTATCGATGAGTTTCATGGACTTGAAGGTTCATCTTCTCATTGACCTATTAGATGAGGTTCAATTAGTTGGGGTCATTTCTTGTCATTGGATGTTCTTATTAGAGAGGTACATGAAGAAATTGAAAGGTTTTCTTTGACGAAGGACAAAACTCGAGGGGTCTATGCTAGAGGGGTATATATCGTATGCATCTTTCTATTATGCCAATGAGTACATAAAGAAGATCGAAAAGACACTAGGTGCGAAAATTTGGGATGACAAAAGGGATGAAGGCAAAAGCGAAGGGGAGACTCTTGAAACAAATGGAAAGAGGTGCATGATAAAGAGTAAGCACAGGCTTATCATTTTTCAAATTACTAAACGATAACTATTCAAATTGAACTTCATATTAAGGTATATTTTGATCTCATATGTACTAAACATATATATGTTGGTTTTATTTGATCATCAACAAATTCAGAAATTGAGGCCATGAAAAAATTAATTCTTTACAATATGGTAGCAACACAATCATGGGTCGCGTTGTACAAAGAGAAGAGGAGGAAATGGGACAGTGATAAGAAATAGTTCAAAAGGTTGAATGGTAGAAGAATGCCTTATCTTGATCATTTAAAATAAAATATTCCATGACATGCCCTAACAGTTGGGTTGTTGATCAAGTAAGAGAGAAATACGATGCATCTAGTCGTTACCCAAGTGCTGAAGAGAATGCACCAAACATAGGGGTTGGGCGCAACATATTGGTAATGATATTCTCTTTTTGTACATTTTTAACTTCATAATTCTCCTTTAAATTGTAACATATATATATATATTTTTATTTCTAATGATTTTCAGGTTATTCGACACATGACACTGTTATTTTTTCACTTTTTTATAGGTGCATTTATTCCCATCTATGTAGACATATGGACATCATTTACACATGAAGGATGTCGATGATGGATTCATGACACATGAATGTGGAGTGGAAGTCGAGTTTGACCAATCTAATTGTGCTAGCTAGCGTGATAAAAACCTAATTCATTGCACATTAGATTACATTGGAAAGATACAAGAGATCACTTAAGTGGAATTCTCTTTGTTCCATGTGTTATTTTTAGGTGCAAGTGGTGGGAAACCTTTGATTGGAATAATGTAAAGGAGGATCACAATAGTGGGCTGATATATATCAAATTTATAAATATGTTCCATGAAGCTATGGAGCCTTATGTTTTGCCAAAAAACTGCAACCAGGTGCTTTTTTACTCAAATGTGCTGGATAGGGATCACTAGTTTGTATTAAGACACAACCCTAGATCGGAACATATTTTTGAGAACAACAATGTTACTATGCGAAGAGAGGAAGATAACCAGGGTGATGACAATAGAGAGTGATATGAACTTGTGTTATTTACTCATTTATACTATTGTTGTATGTTTTTGTTGTCATTATTTTGCTAGTTATATTATTTTTTTATTCGTCTTGTTTATGTTTTATAATATAATTAAGAAGATTCAAAAAACAAATTACACATTTTTTGCAGTGGAAACATTTTTACATTACTTAAAACTAAGTATTTCCAATTGTGTACATTATCTATGACAATAAGGATTCAAGGTCACATCCCTTCTCAAATAGGAACATATCAAGCGCACTGAATTTGTGATGGTGATTAAGAAGCATTTGTTTGATTTTCAAATAGACATCGTGATGCATTTTTGTCTCCTATTTAGATTATGTGAGATAAATAACTATTTTTTATGTATTTATACCTAAATTATTTAAAGTATACATGTATTTATAATTGTGAATACCATGAATATTACGTAAGAGAAATGTGAAAAACATGAATTTTAGTGACTATGACATGCTACATATGTGGAAAAAATAATATTTTATGAGTTATTCATTAAGAAATAATCAAATATATTCTTTGTCAAATGTTTAAATATAATTTATTATGATTTTTTTTTTATTTAACTGATATTTATTATTAAAAAGAGTTAAATTTAAATAAAGAACCAAAATAATATCAAATTGCTATATCTTTATTACTAGAAGAAAATTCACTTGCCTCTTTAAGGGAGAACTTCCAATAGAGGAAATATCAAACTACAAGTAACTTCATATGAAGCCTTATCATGTTACATTTCTTTATCCACATCTTTAGAGAGATAAATTTTTAATTTAAATTGGTAAGAGTTGCGATAAATATTAAATTTAAATTTCTTGAAAATCTCATAACTTTAGAAATAAATTAAATTTTATAAAAATAAAAATTTTAAAGTTATATTACATTTAAATTGATTGTGATGAGTGGCTCTCTATAGATTAGTATGGGAGCCATGTTGTCATGTAACGTTACATTTAGAAATAGTAAAATAAGAATTAAAATTAAAAAATTGAAATAGTAATAACAAAATAAATTAATTCGGCCATAATTACAATACTTCAACTCACGCCTTAATCTTATATAACTTTATATAGAGATATAAGGTAGTTGAAAGTAATCAAAATAATTTAACTTTTAATATGAGGAATAAATGTAATGAATAAAAAAATATAATTTACCTTCCACTACAAGGAAGACATGCAATTTTTTTACATGACAAGAAATATTGTTATTGATATTACATTATGTGTAATTCATTCTATGTTCAATTTACATGTAACATTTAAAACAAAATTATATTTAAATGTTTTAATGACAACCATAAGTAAAATGTTTCAATGTCCATATTAAATAATATAATCTTATAGACACTTTATATATAGAAAATTAAGTAATCTAAATTGAAAATTTTCTTATATTTTCACTTTAGTGAGAAAGATTAAGGTAATTCTTATTCCATTAATAGTTTCCTTCTAATTCAATGTATCAGCGATATGTTGTAATTTTTTGAATGTTTAATATGGATTTGATATGTAATATTTTACAAAATATTAATAATAAAAATAATTAAATTTAATTTTACGATCATAGTTTCAACCATACTAAACTTTGTAATTTATAAAAATAACTTTGCATTTGTTTTAAGTAAGTTGTTTTGCATGCAATTTCATATATAAAAGTTTGATAAAAGTTCGCCAATACATAATCTATAATAAATATTATTTGATAAAAATAAACATGATGATGATGACCATCAAACAATCATACATATCATCTAAGATACACATTGAAATTCACTACCATCATCTAATTATATACATCTCTAACACATATAGACGTCATTAGGTAGCACACAAATATAATAATCTAATAGGGCATCATCATTTTGATCACATCTTACAAAACAAAAACATTGTAATCTAATGTCATAACCGTGCACACATCCTCAAATTAATATAAATCTCATCTCAAATAATTTTTATCATGCATATACACCTCTATCTATAAGAACATTAAATGAACATATCTAACATGACCTAATAATATATATATATCAACACCAACATACAAATCAGGTACATAAACATGAACCAAAAAAATGCACCATATCCATATATATATATATATATATATATATATATATATATATATATATATATATATATATATATATATATATATATATATATACAAACAAGTAAAAAAAGTGCAATCAAATATCCAATAAAATAGACGTAGTGCCAGTTTGGTCTACTATAGAAGACAATGGATGGTCAACTACTGCATGATAAACTTCTTTCAAACTAAGCTAAGGTGGTGTAGGAGATGGATGGTTAAATATTGCACCCTCAACGCGGTCTAGCGAACTCTAAGGTGGAGGAGGATGTGGTCGGTCAACTCTGTCAGGAGAAACATAAGGAACATCCTCTAGCTCTTGCATCCCATCATCAGGCGACTAATGAGGAGGTATATACCAGAAGGATCACTAACACCCTGATGGCCATGGTCTAATGGGGTGGTTGAAGAATCACCACCCTCACCATCATGATCATGATCATCACCATGATCATCATCATCACCACCCTCATCTAATGTATCTACCAATGAATGATGGTGCCATGCATCCCTCATTGCAGTCAATACCTTACTAGCTTTAATGATATGTTACATAAAAGACATCATCTCATGTAGACATTCCCTATATAAACCCACGAACATAGGATCTGTAGTGATATCTTGAGCTCTTGCAGGGTGGACTCGTGCATCATATAAAACTCTGGCCAATTTGTGAGAGTAGTCCATATGAAACTTGCAGACCAACCCTATGGCCCCAGATGCCCATGCCCCCCTAAGGATGTGCCTCACCGTATTGGGCCTCACCTATATCCTCACCTCCAATGACATCCGGTGGGGGAGGAGACATGTACCCATTGAATGTGCCATTTTAAAAAAAAATATACAGTACAGAGAAATAATTAGACAATTTCATTAAACAAATTAATAAAATAAGTTAAATAACGTGCTAAAATAAATTTTATTCTAATTCATTAAAACAAGAAAATGAAAATATATTAATTTAAACAAAAAAATAATATTACCTCTATCATTTGGAGGCTTAGCCTCTATGAAGATGTTTTTGGGACACACTCTCCAATCAATCCCCCCATATGGAAAGACCAACATGTCAAACACATGGTCATCCTCACTGGCCAATAGTGCCAATGCCTCAAGAGATTTCCTGGATAGGTACTTCGGTAAGCCCCTCTTGGGCATCATCTTCCCCCACATGTGCATCTGAGCTTCAGTGATTGACCTACATTGGAAATGGTAAAATGTAGGCCTCGTCTTTATAAACCTCTAAAAAAATAAACAAAAAATCTCGAAAGAAAAATTGAAGGTCTCCCTCCCATGTTTTAATTCATGACATCTATCTAAAGCCATGAAAAATTGCCTCAAAAAAATGGCAGACAATCTTATGCAATGTGGCACCTGAATCATGGAATAAACATAATACAAAAGAGGCAAAAAATGTGATGCACATCACTACTGGATTGTATAATCATGCTAACTAACAAGGAGAGGCACATAACCTCCTCTGTAGCAAAAGAAGAAATTTGTAGCTATCTACCATGTACCTGAAAATTTTATGGATGTACTTCATGAGGCTTGACATATCTCAGAGTGTACACAAGATGAATCTCAACTATATACCTATGGTGGACATCATGGAATTGGGGAAAATCCTCCCCTCTTCAATAGGCCAGTGATAAATTATATATTCTCCTCAATGGGCCTATACCACACCCTAGGACCAACATGGAAATCTTGCTCTTGGAGACTCCATCAGCAAATCATATAAGGAAGTGTGCGGCTTTAGGGATCTGTCCTTCTCATAATAATTGAGGAGACCTACATTCCTCAAAATCCCTTAGGTCGCTACAGTAATAGGGCAAGGGTATAAATCCCTCTACATCCCTTTGGCCTACCATGTTTGAACCATAATGTATGGATGCACCTATTGCTCCTACTCCTGTTCGTGCTACCTCTACTGATGTCTCTGCTACATGATTGACATATAAAACACATCATCCTCAAAATACATTTTTTTTCCTTAATGAAACATGTATTTATAAATATGGAAAAAAATATTTTAGTTAAAAAAAATTAACGATACGCTTAGAACAGTCATGCAATGCTGTCAGTTTTCTTTCAAGTACAACCACACAGCTACTAGTGTGCACATAAGTATGACGCACTGTTGTTGGTTCACAATTTTACCTTTTTATAACGATGTAAAAAACTTTTGCACCAGTGTGCATGAATAACCTTTTCATACTCGTATATAACATTCAAGTTATCGAATGCATGAAGCTATGACTTTATTTTTAAATATTGAGTTTGTGTTGCATTTGGTAAGTATAAATGCACTGGGCGTGATGCACCAACTTACAATCTATCACATCATTCCCAGTGCATTTTTATTTACAAAATGTACCACAACAATGACGATGCATTGTGTTTACACACTAAATTGCAGTGCACCTTCTAAATTTATAGGGTGCACAACTATCGACGTGAGTCGAATGTATCAAACACATCACACGATGATTTTTTTCTTTTGATAAAAGGTAGCAAATTTAGCCTAATTTACAATTCTAATCCTCTAAAAAATTAAATTACAAAGTAACATAGGCATTTCCTAGACATTTGGTTGTCGGGGAGGAAGTGTGGACACATAACGAAGACAAACAAATTTTAGGATGATTTGAAAAAAATGAAAACTTAAACAATGAGCATAATACAAAAGCATGGTGAACAAGAGAAGCACCGATGTGATGGAACTTGCATGTGGTAAGAGTGGCACTAATTCTTCAAAGATCTCCCACACTATAGATTCTAAAAATGAAAATTACAGTCGAGAGGGCTTTTATTATTTAACTCTCATCTTGTGCATTTCTCGAAACACACAAGTGCATGATATATCCAAAAGAACCACATTTTTTAATTAAAAAATATCATGGTGCTTTTCTCAAGATAACCTAGGGTGGTCCTATACAAGTACTGAATTAGTGTTGTGTTTTTACGCTAGCACCACTATATTTTTAGAAATTAAAAACCGCCTAGCGACGCTCTTTAGAAGATGCCCCAGGACATTTTGTTAAGCTTACCGCATCGAGGCTTCATTGGAAAATAGCATTGCATTTCTATGAAATATAAAGATATACCAGTGCTCCTTATTGTTATGCACTAGGAAATTTTACTATGTAAAGGGCATTATTGCTATCTTCTATTCAAGCACTTTTGTGTTATCTTATTTAGTGCACCATATTTTTTGTATTTTATATAAAAAAGGTTATGGTGAACCTTGTTATGCGCAACAACAGTGCTTGTATGGATAGTAAGAACCAGTGCATTTGTAGATTTTAGATGCACTGTCCAAAAATAAATCGCAAAAACATCTACCCGCCCACCTCTGCTACAAACAAATTTTTGGGTTATTTTTATAGGGTCTTCCAAAAAAACCTATGCTAGAAGGTTGTTTCCTTGTAGTGTTCTCCAATTATGTATATAGCAAAGAATTTTATTGGATCCCAAGTATTCTCTAGCTACTGGAAGGGATTTCTTCCATTTAATACATAATGGAACTACGAGTACTTGGTTTTTCATTTAGATAGACTGTAGAGAAAGTACATCATTGAAATAATGCATTCCATCAACTCTATTGACCAACATCCACGAATTAGTCCAGTGTAGTGTCATCGGCCTTAATTATTTTGTGTGAGTGAGATTGTTGAGGTTATGAGATCAATTTTGGCACTTATAGGACTTAGTGTAGGTTCTAGCTTTAGTAGGCCTTCGAGTTTAATGAGACAACCGCCTAATATGGGCTTTACACCAAATACTCCTAATTCTACCAAAATAATAATATAGGTTTTGCTTGTGTATCACTTGAAGTACTTTTGAAAATCCAGCGACACCTTCCTTTATTACCATAAGCCTGTAGGCAAACATAATAAGCTAGAAGGTTTGTACACCCTACAATTCATAGTTTTTTCTACAACAACTACTTTGTCACATAATAGTCATGAGAATTTCTCAAAATCAACCAAGGTTTACTTTTCAATGTTGGTAGGGAGGTTGGAGATCAATATTCTTTATTCCTATGTGTTTGCATTTTTCCCAACTAGCCTGAGCACTCGACCTACATTCATTTTACTTTCATTTTCATCGAAAACCGATTTTAAAGGTACACAGAAGAAACTTAACAAGTTCATCCCCTTGTGCAAACAATGATCTCCTGGCAAATCATCTTAGATATGTCATTCATACATCATGTTGACATCATTCATGCCTACATGGTGGCATTTATCACCTGAATTTGGCCCACTTGGCCACCTGTAATTGCCACAGTCCACCATGTTGACATCATTATGCCACCGAGGCTACCACCTTTCCGTCTACACTAAATCCCACATAGGTCGGGGTAGGGAGCTCAACCCATTTTCTTGTTGTGTAATCAAACTTTTCACTGACTAGGCTGAACCCTAAATTGGGATTGACTATGGTTAAGACTCGACCTCCTCTTTTAATTCTACTGAAAGTGTGAATTTCTTTGAAGTAGACAATTTGTGTGGAACTTTGATACCCAAATCTTTTCCAAGGCTTCAACTGATCATAACTCCTTCATTCTTAGGAATTCTTTTAAGTGGCCATGAACTATTAAGAAGCTCTTTCCTAACACTATCAAATAATTCCATTTCTATGAGCATTCGATGTGGTATTTTGTGGTGGGAATTACTTCATATCTATGTCATACGGCCATCATAGTTATAACTTTGTAGCAACATCACTTAACTAGCTACTATGATGGTTCTCTACTTGAAAATTGTAGCATCTAGAACAACCCCTCTAAATTTGACACTTAACATATGGCATCCTAACCCATTTGACATCAATTCCAAAATTTTACCCAAAATACTAGTCAAGTATCACCATCATCCTAGTTAATCTCTTTTACCCATGGTGAAACCCTAGGGACACACTCATCAATTTTCATAATCCTAGTGCCAAATACAAAGGCTTCATTCTAAGCAATGATGCTAAATGGTCTCACTCATTCTATATGGAGAGAAATCCTAAGCTTGGGCCGCTACGACCATTCTTCCTAATTCTGGTCAACATGACCTAGGAAGAATGGTGGTCCTCTCTTGGACCATTCTCCCTAATCCTGGTCAACCTCGCCCAAGGAGAATGATTGTTCCTAATTTTGTCACATCAACCCTTTGGAAAATTCTCCCTAATCCTAGTCAATATACCTAACCCCGAGAGAATGAATGCTATTGATGTTGCAACTTCAACACTCCCTCTTACAGAGAGAGACACTCCAAGCTTGCCCTTGAAGTATACGAACTTCAGATTGGGATAGAAGTTTTGTTAGTAACATGCTTCTTTATAAAATAGTATTGAAGCCACATTTCCTCCTTCTGTACCATGTGTTGGTACTAGATATCATTGCTCTTTACCCATCATCATAATCGTCACATGCACTTGATTAAACAATCCTACAATTAGTTTGTGAATCCATATTACTTCTCAACTTTCGAATCACGCTACAATATACTGTGCCTCTACAGTATTGAGTGCAACAAATACCTACTTCTTGCTCTTCTAAGAAATTAGAATGGATTCCAAACTAAAGCAATATCCTAATGAACTCTCTCTATCTTCTACACTCTCTTCCTAGTTTAAATTTTTCTATTCTTGTAGCTATACTTCACTATTTGAGACATATATCAAACCACATTTGGTTGTGCCATAACTGATTGTACCGTGTTTTTACTTGAACACATGTTGGGCCACATGTCTTGTCTCAAATATAAGTTGATTGACTACTTTCTCATTACCCTAGATCGGTTCTCTCTTCGAAACAGATCTTTTTCTTTCAATACCTGTTACTCCCTCTTCTGTTGTAGATTTCTAATTACCATACCATATCAACTATCTAACATAATAATATTAATGACAATACATTATCCCAAGAATCCTTAAGGAATCTAAATAATATGCTTCTTTTGATTATGAAGGAAATCCATCAAATATTGGTGCTTCATCTTATATTCTGAGGTCAACCCTTTGAAGCTAAAAAAAGCATTCCTAAGGAAGCCTTAATTTCTCCCTCTTTCACATGAGTTTTCTTAATTCCATCAGAGTCAAATCATATAGGATCAACCTTGATCCATCAATCCAAGTCTTAGGTATATTATTTTATCTATAATCAAGAGACTCATCCATGACCCTCAAATACTTGAGGTGTTCCCATTTACACTTCTTCCTCAATTTCGTCATGCATAAAATGACCTCTACATCCATCTAATGTAACTCCATAATAGAGAAACAATAATTCGAATATAAGTGTACCTGGAAATTGGAGAAAATTTGTTTTCATGATCCTCTCCCTCTTTCTGGGAGAACCTTCTAGTATCAAATATCACATTGTAGTTGTCTATGTTGCCATTTGTTTTACATTAGATCTTGTAGATCAATTTGGAAGTCACCACTAGCTTTGCTTCAGCACAATTAAGGAATAATTCAAACTTGTTGATCTGATTGCTCCCTCTCAGGTTGTATCTCATCTAGTACAATATTATCAACACAAATTATCTATTTTGGGAGAGTCCTCTTGTCACATGATTTTCTTCATTCTTACACTACTTCCAACTACTGCCAGGGCCTTGGTATCCTTCACTATGTACCTGGAATCCTCACTAAGTGGTCATGGAAGAATAGATATAAATAAGAAAATGATAAAAAGAGAAGAGGCTAACTAATAGTAAAACAATAACAATAATAACTAAGACATATAAGTTACCTATATTTTGATAATTATATGGAAATGTCAACTCCCTCTTGATCTTAGCCATCTTGCATAAATCACCCATTTGAAAAACTATCCATCCTTATTTTCATCATCAGTAACTTTCCTTCCTTCCTTACATGAGCTATGGTTTCTTCTTTTAATTGAAACATTGGTATAGATTCAACTCTGAGGTTTTACTCAAAAACCCTAGGGAAATCACATCCAAGAATTAAATTTTTTTGTAAAAAAAGATTGGTCACATAGAAATTTTCTTTCCATGCCAAAAATTGTAGAATGGTTATGCCTCTGCATTTTTGATGAAATCCATCATGCCATTAATTAATCTAGGATGTTCCATCAGTTGAATAAAGTATATCAAGATTAATGATAGCCTTTGTAGGTTTTGTGCTTTCCCTATAGTACTATAAGCCAAATCTCATTTACATATCTTCAACGTCCATCATCTTCAAAGTGAGATGTTTTCATCATAAAATATAATAGACCTTCCACATATTGAGTTACTACTTCTTATAGCAATGAATTATGAAATTCTTCAGAACCTCATGACTTTAGATATTTCCCAATTTACTTTGTAAGCATAGTATTGTAAATATGCATTCTCAACTGAATATTGTTTCATTCCAAACCAAGGAAAACTTTAGTTCTTCAAAGGAGGACTTCAGTTTCAAAAACTTGATGAGGAATGCAACCTACTTTTCATTGTAAACTTATGAATTCCCTTTGTCATATGAAATAAAGATGTCTTCATGGAATACAAATTCCTTCTTAGCTTCCTTTGATTAACCTTTTTAGATGCCTATCAAGATCTAGAGTCAATCAATGGTACCCTAGTACCAGCATCATATCTAATGCAAGCACATCATACTTATGAAAAATCCTTATTCGATCATACTATTAGAGGCTTTGATCCTTGCAACTTATAATTCTTCTTTTGAATACATATATTTGTATTATAATGTGGTATCTCAAAGGAATTTTCCCTAAGAGTTCTCTAGTAAAATTAGGAAGCTTCTAAATATTCTTCAGTTTGTGAACATTTTTCTTTAAACTGTGAATTTGAAATGAGGTTTCTTCTTGGTTCTAGCTTCCTTGAATCAACTAATTTTCCACCTTATTCAACTATGAACAATGGCATCTTATCATAGAAAACTCAAATGTTTAGAACAAGTAGACACTTAGTTCTATTTTTATTAAACCTTGTCAATGCATGGTACTTTTTAGGGGTGTTCTTGGGTCTATTCTTAATGCAAATTTAGGCATTTGTATTTCATGGATTGTTCTCCACTATAACCTTTAAATTTTTCTTGCAACAACATTAAGTGTATTACTCTATTTTGTAAAACAATATGCTAACTCTCTCATCCAAGGGTACAAATAATCTTCAATCTCCATTTCAGCACCTTCTAGAGATGTGAATAACCTCTCTAACCTGAGTAGTTGCAATGGAATTCGATGATATTGCATAAATTATTAGCAAAGGAAATCTAGTACATCTCTAACAATAATATAAAATCATGTATCACCAAGAGAGAATGATATAAGCTCAGCCACTTCATCCTTAAAGATGAATTAATTTAATAGATTAGATTGGATCCAAAGACCATAGGAATTTGGCCTCCAATGTGATAACCAGATCTGGAAAGAAAATGATCTTCATTCCTCGATCTCCAAAGTGACACCGACGTATCTTCTCAAGAATTTAATGAACTTGGCCTCTTAAGATATAATAATTTCAATTCTTGAAATGAATCAACCTTTCAAGACCTTGATTTCTTTAACATAAATTTCTTCTTCCTCAAAATTCTCACACAGAGATTTCATTTAGGTATGATTCAAATAATTTGAAACAAAGGTGATCCTTTTCTTCAATTGTATGAACTTATGGACATTCGCATTTGAGGCTTCTTGGTCTCTGTGGATGTTATAATAAGGCCTTTACACCCTTTTGAGTGAGTCCTGAGGCCTTCTTGGCCTTCATGAGATTAGCCCTAAGGACTTGATACCCTTTGAAAGAATACTACTTGAGGTAATACTGAGGGAATTTGGTGCCTTGCCACAAGCTCCAACTTTTCAGCAAAATTTATACTTTTTATTTTATATTTGATCATAGAGGTATTCTTTCCTAGCATTATTATAGGGCACATACAAAGAGACATGTCTTATATACTTATTTATTTAAAAAAAAACCTAGGATTTCTAGGGATATAACAAACCTATTGATGGTGCTAGAAATATGTCACCCAAGGGGGTCTCCCCAATGTGAAGTCCCGATTTGACCTCACTCTGTATGCAGTAGGACCCCCATCTAGATTATTGGCTTGGCGACCATAACTCTAAGGTTTTCCTTGGCTGAAATGAATAACATAAGAGACTATAACACATATTTCATTAAATTAGGATGTATTCAGTGGATCTAGAATATATAACTTTAACTAGATTAAGTTTTTTCAAAATGGGCAATTAGAAATTCACTTAGTTTGCTAATTTTAATGTAGATATTCATCATTTTTTGTGAAAAAAATATCATGATAAACTTTATTAAACAAATTCATATAAACTTGAGAAAGCAAATCTTTCACGTCTTAATCTTAGTTTCCTTACATTATCTATTATAATATTTTTATGGTTTGTATTAAAAGATAAGTTTGCTAAGGCTATTTTATGAAAATAATGATATGTATTTTACTATTATTAACCCATTTAATTATAATCCGATATAGTAAATATCATGTATGTGTTAAGTTACAATTATTACTAAGACAATGTTGGCACAATTTAAAAGTCCATCACCTTTGCAACACTCATAATATCGTTTAAGATTTTCAAAAATCTCATAGATCATTGAGTTTATACTCATATTGGATTTAAATTTCAAAATATTTGTGACGCTGCAAACCTTCATGATATTTTAACTAAACAAAATTATGATGAGCTTGAAACACTTCTTTTAATGCTTTTTGAGCACAACAATAATATTCAAAATAATTTTGGGTAATATATTTTTGCCTTCTTATATACCATATTTGGTCTTAGTGGATGATAATCATCATTATCACCATCATCATTTCATACTATTGTAGGAAATTTGCACCATTTTAGAGTTGAGGAGAAAATATTTTTTTAGGATCGAATTAAATGTTGAATGTGAGTAGTAGCATAATTTATTTTTATTTATTATTTTGTACTTTTGTGTTAAAAACTAAGTTGATTGAGGCTTACTTAATGAATAATAGATTAATATGCAGGATACATATTAAGTATAAAATTATTTAATGACAAATGGTCATACTAATGTGTCCAATATATACCAACATAGATCCATCTTAAGTACGAATTTAGGGATCAAATTTCTTCATGTGAAAACATTTTTAGAGTACAAAATACAATGTGTTATTTTTCATTGTTGAAACTATATTGTTGAATGCTAAATAGAGTATACATAAGACCAATAAAAATTTTAACCATAAAACTTATTTTATATATATATATATATATATATATATATATATATATATATATATATATATATATATATATAGGAAGTTGATATTGACATAAATTAGTTAACATAGATCTTCAAATAGTTTCTTTGAATCTCTAGCTGAAATATTTTTGAAAAGTATAACATTTAAACATCTAATTCACACATTTTTCTTTTCTCCTAATTACTTTACAACATATTCATTTTTTTATTTTTCTATTTGGAACATAATTTTTATTTGAAAGGGGCACAAATGGATAGACAAGCTAACACATCTCCTCATACTGGGTTGTAAGATGAGCCTCTCGACTCAATTACTAATCATTTTAATGACTAAAATCAATCATGAATTAGAATAGTAACAAGGTAGTACAATTTGATTAGTTTCAAACACAAGAGGAAAGAGAGAAAATTGACTAAGCTATTTATTACAAATGTTTAGTTTCTATTCATGTAGTGTTTAAGGATATTGTATTGAAAAGAACATATTAACATTCATCTAGAACTTAGATTCCTTACATTATTTTTATTATCATTAATATTTATATTTATGTATTAAATTTGACTCATGACTAATAGATTTTGTAAAAAAATTCTTACCTATAATTTTTTTTAACAATATATTAATATTGTTTTTCTTACTGTTATTGACCATTTTAAATTGACACTAACTACTTTTCCTAAGTTGAGTACAAATTTATTATAATAGTACAATGTTGGCACCACTTGAAAATCTATAAGAGGAAATATTTTATAAGTCTAGTTGTGTTGTTCAATGGTCAAAATATTTTTTTTTTTATAAATTAGAGTGCAAAAAAATAGAAAATTTGATTTATATCAATTATAATAAGGAATATTAAGGAAAACTCACTTCAAACATTATTACAAGTGTCTAGCATCTATTCATTAAGTGTTTAAGGATCTATATTAAATAGAATACAAATTAGGTACCCCACTATTGTTTTAATAGACCAAGTTTAGAAGATGTTTTTAAGTGTATTATTGAATTTGATTATGCATATTTGATATGGTGCGAAGTCATGTTGGTCAAATAAATCTTTGAAAACTTAAATATTTTATGGAAACTTAAATATTTTATGGCAATGTCCTGTAATTTGTATCAACACATGATTAAATTGAAATACTAAATAATATAAAACTCTAAAAATAATATGCAGATAATATTTTATATAAAACAAATATTGAAAAGTGTGCCTGAATGTATATTAATAGATCCATAAAAAAAAATTACATTCATGAATCAAGATATTTGTTCTTGCAATGTTCTTTCTTTGACATCCATGCCCACACTATGGTATTAATTAGAATAGAACCAAGTTTTGTGTCATCAAGATTTGGTACACAATATTTCTCTAAACAGTTTCCATTTTATTTCCCTGACTTAGGCTTCTACTAGTCAAACTTTACATGAAGATTCTCAATTTCATTATCCCTAAAGATATCTGATATGGATTTTGCCATCCAAATCATCTCCCCTGCATCCTCATTTCCTGATCTAACTAGCAACATCCTTCCTTTCTCAACATCAATCATTGGATTGAATATTGGCTTTGGCTTGTTTCATTTGGATCCAACATATATTGGTTCCTCTATCGCATTATCAAAATCTCCATCCATAATACTTGAGATTACATGGAGTGCATTATAATCAACATCAATGCTTTACCTTCTCTTGGGCCAGAAATCCTCAGAATATGAATCACTTCCATCTATTATTCTATGATCATTGTAGATTCCATCTAATGTATCAAGAACTCTCTCCCAATACACTACTTTATTTTTCCATTCCTCTGTAACAGTTGGTGAATTCTCATTCCCGATAATGTCTTTCCACATTTCTATGTATGATGTTATCCCTTCGTTTAGTTCGTTTAAATAGACATCATTCTATTTGGAAGCTCAGAAAGATGTCTTCCCTATGGGAATTATAGGTCGACCTTCATCATCTCCATAACTCAACTTGTTTTGACGACTTAGTATCTCTAATTGATTCTTTGTACGTTAGTATTGAAACATCATTGAGTACAAGAAATTAGAAGTATTGGAAATTAAGATGTCCAACTAGTGCATTTTTTCCCTCATTGGTGTATCCATTAAGGAAACTTTTCAAGTCATAGACCATGTCAATGAGTATAGGTGGAAACACTCGATTTTCTTCAATTATGCGATATGTATCCATCATTTCAAGTTAAGAATATATATCCTTAATTGTTAGGTTGTAAGACATTCTTCTATAGGTTCCATCTCTATATTCATGGGTGTGCCCCATAGGCAAGAACCCGACCTCAACAGTGATGAAGACACCAAGTGCAGTTAAAATTGATAGAAACATGAAAAGATAGTTATTCTTTTTATCACTTGCTGCATTGTCTAACTGTAACAACAAGTGTCAAGGAAGAGGTGTAAAATCAACATTTTGGCTTTCTGATCTTCCATGAGATATAAAATCATCCTTGTATACTTAACATTTTGAGTAAATAGAGGTGTCAAGTAATGCATTTGTAAGTGGGTTTCTTGAACTTCCACTTTCATAAAGTAGATCACCATACATATCCATTTGTGGGTCTTCAAGGTCCCTTAAGCACTTTGCAAGGGATGTAATAGTAAATTGTGATCCCATATGTACCAATGGTAAAGAGAAATGACCAAAACCTCTTGTCTTATGCCCATGTGTAAGCATACCTTTCAATGACAAACCTAAATTTGTTCCTATAATAGATTTTGATTTGACACGTAGCCTTGGGATTAAAGTCTTTGTTTTGTCCATTTTATCATGGATAATGCCCAAATACTCCTTTGGAAATCGCTCTAACATAATTTTGTGGGCATAGTAGCATTATATTCCACACATAACAATTTTTTTTATGTTTGTTCAAACTACCTCATGCCTTTTCTTCCAACTCTTTTGTAGTTTCTAACTTCATTTGTGTTTTCAACACAATACATTCACTGCATTTACTGAAGTTGGTGTTCTTTGAAAATGCCACATCTCGAAACTTAGTATTCCAGATCTTGCTCATTATTGACTGTGATATTGATGGGTAATTTAGCTTTTGTAGAGCCTCATTGATCTCTTTTAACAAAGAATTTTGTGTGTAAGTTGAAGGAAGCAATCTTAAAGGAGAATATGTTCCATCTTCTTCAACTTGACATGTTTGGTTTGGTGAAATTATGAATTATCCATTACAATTTTGTGCAATATTTCTATGGCTGCCTTTGTGTGAGCTCGTTCTTTGCATGTGTTGGTGCTACCATGAATAGCTTTGATATATCCATGTTGGAAATAATGTTTGTATTTATAGAATATGCTTTGAGGAATCTTATGTATCTTATACCAGGATTTCTTACAAATAATATTCCCATTAAATCTCATGTCCTTTACATTTCTAGCAATAGGTGGTAGGCCATGGCCATGGCTCTTTCACATGACTGTGTTTGACATGAGTGAATTCAAGACAAATTCCCTAATACCATTTTTATTTATTTGTGTCATACCCCTCCTAGCACCTGCAATGGCCTTCTTATCCAAATTTTCAAGACAATCATTTCTACAACATACACCTGCAGCAAAAAGTTGAATTGATTTCACTTCATCTATTTTTTTTGACATTTTGCAATTTTTTTTTGTAGCCATAACTCGTTTAATCCTTTTATATGGCCTTGGTACATGCATATCAATTGATTTTCTATATTTTCATTACAAAGATATCCCTCCCATTTGTTTAAGGGATTGGTGTCCTCTATAACATCCCATATTGCCATTTCCTTGGGTGTCTCCTTGAACTTTTCCTTGACCCTTAATATCATACCTTTGTTGTCCACCAACTTATTTATTAGCCATCTAACCAGACAATTTATAGACTTATCCCCAATTCATTATATCTCACAATTTCCATCTATCTCTTCCAAAAGAACACCAAATTCCATTTCACCTAGTGTTTCACCCTCAACAATGTGCTCCTCGCAGACATTAACTATGATTCCTTTGGCAATGCACATGATGGTTCCCATGCATTCATGTGTAAGAGAAAGCTTTGTACATATGAAGCTAACCCTATATTAAGGAATATTTATGGAATGATCATGATAGTGAGGCTCCAAATCCAATTCTAGCCAAATCTCATAAGATTCTAATGCACCCCCTAACATATGCTCAAATCCTGTTGGATGTGGTAGATGAGCATCTTGTTTTAACACCTTCTCAATTTTAACCATTATGAATCCTTTATTTACCATATTTATATGAACTTTATGCCCAAGATGTATTGAATATGGAGCCCTCACCCAACTTCAATCCATGTTGCAGAAGATCTACCTTGTCTCCAATAGAAAATGTAGAAGACACATTTTCACCTATAAACAAATATAAATAAGGTTAGTATTTACTCAATAAAACATTTACTATACTATCAATAATATTTAACACATGCCTCAATATTTTGATTTACCTATGTTGTGTCTCAAATCTATGATCTTCCATAGATGTATGTCCCCTTCATTAACATCCTCATCAATCAAATGTGGTTGAGTGATACCAATTATCAAAGTTGTAACATAACCTGCATCAACTCTTTCTCTGACATAATAAGTTTTAAACTGTACAAATTTGACCCTTCCTAGCTCAATGATATGATCATTAATAAGGAGATCAACATAGTCCCTTTTTGCCAAAATTATATTTTCCATTGTAGCTTGTATCAATTCTCTAACAAAAATTAAATCGTAACATGTAATTAAAAGGTTGAACCATGTAAAGTGTGACTTTATATTTTCGAAAAAACACAATTTACAAAAAAGTAATATAGATGCAATAATTTAAATAGTATGGTAGTCATATTGTATGTAATGAAACATTGTTTCCCACCATCTAGTGCCTACTACCAAAAATTACTTTACATACAAATTGCACAATATATATATATATAGATATAGATATAGATATATGAAGATCGGGCAATTAGAGATGTAGATAGTATCATAGAATGAAAAATATAACCTCATATCAAACCACCAAGTTCCTATATAACTTTAGAAATGACACTTGTAGTCTTGATGCATGTGTATGAATAATGGTCATAAGAAATTTGTAGAAGTTGAAGAACCAAAACATGGTCCTTTAGAAAATATAAGAAATTCCAAGATCAATTCTACATAAGATGTCTAAAATCTGCATGAGAAGGAGAAATTATATTTATATTTCACTTAGTGAAGATTTTTTATGTTTGAACTTGATAATCGAAAGCCAAACTAGAGGTTTTCTTCCAAATAAAAGTTTTGGTACTGTAAATACTAGATAATTCTCATTTTTATTCTAAAAGCAAAGAAATTACATTGGATGAAAAATATAGTATACCTAAATAAGACATTTATTCATAAACTTCATAATTATACAAATCTCACATTATTCTCCATGGATCAAATAATTATGATTGGATTATTGTGTTTGTGCCAAAAGGAAAGTGATACCGTTATCTTTCCTTCCAACTCAAGCACAAATGTAGTGCCAACAATAACATATATTTATATAAGATTATTTTGCACGATCATTGATCTTCATAAATTGTTCCAAATTCAATAAATATGCACATCAAAATCTATAACTCTAACCATTGTGTTTACTTAAACAATGTCACTCCTAGAGAATTAGTTGCATAAGTGTAATGGTGTCTAGAAGAAAGTTAGTAATCACTAGGTATCCTTCTTGCATAATCACAAATGCACTGCCAAGAAAAATATCAGAGCACTAACCTTGGTGAGGGTGAAATATTGATAGTTTTCCTTTTGCCACAAGAACAAAGATCTAGTGCATTCTAAAATTCATTCTAACACAAATAAAAGCACATTTCCAACAATAATTTTGCATTGCGAAAACAATTAACGTATGCAAGATTTATTTCTATCACAAACACAAACACATTTTCAACTACAAGATGAAGGAAATTTAACACATTCTAACCTTCCTTCTAGCATAATGACAAACATATTTCTAATAACAACATTGCATTATGAAGGAAATATAATGTGCTAGCTTTCCTTCTATCACAAGTAGAAGCCCATTTCGAACAACAACATTGCACCTCAAATGAAAGCTAAAAATAAATATCATTCCTTCTACTACAAACAAAAGCATATTTCTAGAAGCAACATTACATGGTCAAATAAATCTAGCACATGCTAGATTTCCTTCTAGCACAAACACAACCACATTGCCAATAACAATATTATAAGGTGAACGAAATCCACCACATGCTAAATTTCCTTATAACATAAATAGAAGCATATTACTCACAAAAACATTGTAAAGTAAAAGAAATATTACACATTCTAGAGTTTCTTCTAGCACAAGCACAATCACATTGTCAAAAACAACATTGCAAGGTGGAAGATATCTAGCATACACTTGATTTACTTCTAGCATAAAAACAAGCACATTGCCAATAATAACATTGTAGCACAAATGAAATCCAATGCATGATAGAATTCCTTCTAGCACAAATGAAATCCAATGCATGATAGAATTCCTTCTAGCACAAACACAAGTGCATTTCCAACAATATTGCATTGGAAAAGAAATCCAATGCAAGTTATATTTCATTCTAGCACAAATACAAGCACGTTTCCAACAACAATATTGCGTTGCGAAAGAAATCTATTGCATACTAGATTTTGTTCTAATGCAAACACAAGCACGTTTCTATCACAAATAGTGCATTGTAAAATAAATTTAGTGCATGTTAGAATTCCCTCCAACATACACAAACATATTGACAAAATCAATATTGTAGGGTAAAAGAAATTTATCTCATGCTATATTTTCTTCTATCACAAACATAAGCATTTTTCAAATAACAATATAGCAAGGTGAATTAGATCTAACATGCTATTTGTACTTATATATCAAGCAAAAACATGTCACCAATAACAACATTGCAAGGTGAATGAAATCTAGCACATGTTATATTTCCTTCTCTTGCAAACACAAGCACATAACAATACTGTAGGGTGAAAGAAACATACTGCATATTAGATTTACTTCTAGCTCAAACAATCATATTGCCAAAAACACCATTGCAAAACAAAAGAAATTTGGTGTGTGATAGATTTCCTTCAAGAACAAAGACAAACACATAACATTGTAGGGCTAAATAATCTAGCACATGCTAGATTTTGTTATAGCAAGAACACAAACATATTACCAATAGCATTATAGGGCAAAAGAAATCTAGCACATACTAGAGTTCATTTTAGCACAATCACAAGCACATTGCCAATAACATCATTGTAAGGTGAGGGAAATGTGACACATACTAGATTTCCTTCTAGGACAAACAATTGAATTGCAAACAACAACATTGCAATGCGAAAGAAATCTAGTGCACACTAGATTTCCTCCTAATGCATATACAACCACATTGTCAATAAACTCATAGAAGGGTGAAAGGAATCTAATGTATGCTAGATTTCATTCTATCACAGACACAAACACATTATAACATTTTTAGCTAAAATAAATCTAGCATATGCTAATGTTTACTTCTAGCACAAACAAAAGCATATTTCCAACAACCACATTCTAGTGAAAAAAAATCTAGTGCATGCTAGATTTCTTCGAGCCAAAATAGAAGCATTTTGCCAATAACAACATTGCAAGGTGAAGAAAATCTAACACGTGTTAGATCTACGGATAGCACAAACACAAGAAAACAACAACATTTTTTCCAAACAAGTAGCTCAACAAGATGTGAGTAAAAAGGCCTTATAACTCCCTTTATCAGACATTGCCACTCAACATCAAGAATTTTTGAAGTACTCATAAAACCTTAAATCGATGGAAGTTTATTAGGAGATAGTCTTTTAGGCTTCTCGTGGCCAAAATGAATAAACTTTATCAGTAGAGATCTGAAAGATCCCACTCACAACTTGAGCAACAGATAAGTCCACATGTGAAGTTAAAGGATCCTTTCGAAGTCTTTGAAATTACACCATTAATTCCACATAGGAATCATCAAGAAAAGCCATCAATTCCTTATTCCAAGAGGCAATAAGTTGATTGTGTGTGTCATGTTTATTTCCTAAAGTAGTTATGAAGGATTTATTTTCAAATAGATATTGCCCCACATTGTGGCATATAAGAAAACATAGAATTATCATCACTAGCTTACTGACTGAGAAATTCAATGGAAGCGGGGATAAGATGCAATTATCTAAACAAACCCTTGTAGTTTTTCCATTTTCGGACACATTTGTAGCAACACTAGCAATTTTAGCCAAGTTGTAAGATATATACCTCCTATCCAATGCCACACTTGTCTGTCTAGAGCCAAGGGTAATGGCAACAAGCCATTTGTCAGTAATTCTGCTCCCATATTCAACTATGCATACATGTATAGTATGCAATTTTGTCGCAACACTTGAGCTACTAAATAAATTTGATATTTGAAATTTTATCCACCATTTTTTCTACGAAATAAACTCCTTAGAATGGAAAATGTGGGACACATAGAGACAACATAATTCTGGCATGGAAATGATAATCTTGTTTCCTGAGTTGACAAAACACCTGTTCAACTGACATAAAAACCAACAATACAACAAAACCATGATCTTTAAATTTGTTAAATAATCATTTGATTCTCTGATCACCACTTTCAATAGCGTCTTTTGTATAGTTAGACTTCGAAGGCATACAAATAAATGTAGAATCAGATGAACCCTAAGAAAGAGTTTTTCTAACAGAAAGTGGAAGAAATTGATCTTGGAACCTCCCAGGGGAATTTTTACCTCATAAATAATACATTTTTGCACTTGGTGATCTTGAAGGTATAAAATGACTAGGGTTCAAGGACATATTAAGGACCAAACCCAAAGGATGAAATAAATAAAGAAATCCATCAGAAACTATTAATCAAAGGTCACATAGCAGGTAACAACTCAGTAAGCCTGAGCCATAGATAAGGGTTTGACCTCAAAGTTTCCATGGAGGATTAAGATGGAGAATGCATATTTCCTCCATACTTAGCACAGTCTGTTCAAAAGTAATTATGAGAGTAGGCCCCTCGAATTCACCTAGATTAGGTTGAAGTAAAGATTGTCATGGGTGATCCCACTTATCATTTATAATGTGTAGTTTCTTTCCTTGGGATTCATCTGTTATCTCTGACAGGTCAAACAATATAAGGTCATCATTCCCATATTTCTGAAACAATTCAGTTATTCTAGTATGATCCATACAAGGAAAATCTTTTTCCAATTCTTGATCTATAAATGACATATATCATAATGACTTTTCACCAAGTCACTCAGCCAAATCATTGCTTATAAATCAACAAAGTGTAATAGTGATTCTCTATTGTGAAGGCCCATATGAAAAGTGGTGTAATGATGATAAGACCAATGAAACTACTACTAGGATACCCACTCACCTTTCCCTTTATCCTACAAAACACTCCCAAGTTTGAAATCCTTTTTTGCCAAGTGTTTGCTTGTAAAAGGGGAAAGTAATGAATAATTTAAACAGGCAGAATAACTTTCTTTGGGGAAAATAGGATGGAAAACATGAAGCCTCATCTCCTTACCAATAAAGTAAGGCTAACTAGGCTTGATTGATATCCATGACCGAGGAACTATATTAGTGGTAAAATTTGTTGTTTTCACTATGATTGGTGATGAACCTTGAAAGACACATGTGCTATCATCTTCAGAATGTTAACAGTTGAAGAATAATCACAAAGTGCTAACAACAGTTACACATCCATGCAATCTCTAGTTCTTCCAACTTCTATGGCATAATCAGTGTAGTTGAAGCCTTGGAGATTTCTGGATCCAGTGTTCTTAGAAGAATGTGCCAAGGTTAGAAGTTGGTGTCCAAGTAGTTACTCACCTTTATAACAAGTTGAACAACTGGTTTTCCTATTCTATATTACTCTCAAGATCTACTTACATGCCACAACCAAAAGAAGGTATTGTAAAAAGAATCTCTCTCTGCTTCTAAAGGAAAGCAATCTCTGTTAAATGACCAAGGATATTTTTTTGTTATTTTTGTAACAATTGCCTCAAGAACATTGTCGGAGAACTCATAATCCATTACAGCATTTGAAAATGACACAAGGCACTGATTCTCAAGAATTTCTTGTTTGTTAGAATGAACTAGGTCCTATAAAAGGTAAGTCTGTCAACCCAAAATTTCTTTGTATAATTGAAGGGTTAATCTAGCTAGACTCCATCATCTTGGTTTGTTAAAATTGGAAAATAGGGCCAAATTCAACTTTGGGAAGCTCCTATGGGAAAGATTATTGCAACATTAAATTTGTTATAGATTTGATATGAAAATATAAGACAATGCAAATAAACCCAAGAAATAACAAGATTTGAATATAGATAGAAATGATTCACTTTATTGATCAAACCCTTAAGGTAGGGCAACACCATATATTCACTCCTTAAGGAAGGAGAACATTCCACAAGCCATATGCCTGTTCATACAATAAATCTTCACATCCCTCATTGTGGAGTCTCTAACCTCTTTATAGGCCTCATATATACAATACCATGGGTCATTACCATGGTTCCCTCAATACCATCTATCTAATACCATAGGCCCATTACATTATTACTAACTACTTGTGGTCCCTTACATGATATGGGTTAACCACATTATTTATTACTATGGCCCATCCCATTATTACATTATTCCCTTGGGTACCTCCCTTTGTACCCCATGTTATGCCCCCTAGGTATATAACATTCCACCCCCCTTAACATGTTTTGTCCCTGAAACATGAGAAGAACACAAATAATAAGATCTACTCAAAAGAGTAGTCCACTAGTACCATGCACGTGCATCTAGCCATCCAAGAGAAAGGTGAACCCTCGATCTCGCTGGTGCCTCTCTCGCTTGAGATGGAAGTTGACCATGGTAGCTCTTTTGTGTTGATGTGTAGTAGGTGGATCTTCGCTTCTCCCTATCTGTCATGCGGGGGTTGTTGTCCTTGTGGCTAATTGGTTGCCATTTTGTTGGTTGCTTTCTTGTGGGGTGATGTGGGTGATGATATGTTGAAGTTTTAACCCACGGTGTCTTTTTATTTAATTCACCCTGCTGTGGTGCCTGCTGTGGTGTCTTATCTTCCAATATTACTTCAACCATTGAGTCCTCATCTGATGTATCAGCACCTGTATCCTTTTCTACTTCAGCCTCTGTTTGTGTTTGATTGTCGATCATCAATGGCTCATCATCTGATATGTCAGTCCCTGGAACATCTTCTGCGTCAACCTTCATTGACTCTACTTGTTTATTGATGGAAATATCCTGTAATGTAATTTTCTTCTTTTTATACAAGAGCTTTAGGAATTTCTTCTGCACATTAATATTGATAGTACCCACGGATTCCATCTAAGGATATCCTAAAACAACATCCATGTTATCCATCTCTGAAGTATAAAATTCACCATGCAACACACAATTATCCATAGAAATCTTCTAATCCTTATACACTTGAACATCCTCATCATCCACTTGTGTGTTTTCAATGTGTTTTGCTGGAACTTGCAATTTTTTTACCAAATTAACATTCATAAAATTGTGCTTGCAACTAGGATTTATAGATACAACGATTTTCTCCTTCTGAATCAATCCATGAACCTGCAATAAGGAGACACCCGTAGAAAATAACCCTTTATGTGTCTCATTCTCCTTTTTTCTAGTCTGATACCATTTGTTTAAAAGGACTCTTTCAAATTCTGCATCTGAAAGTTTGGACAACTGCTTGTCGTCAAGTGAGAAATACCATTTGTAAGCCTCATCTTTGAAATTAAGCCACACTGAATCCTTCCAATTTTTTGCCCATACTGACTTAGTTTGCTTTATGTATTCTTCAATAGTAGGGCTATCATCTTTTCCAGTAAAATTTTCCATGAAGAGGGTTTGAGAAAAATTCACTTACTTGGCGAAAATTTGAAATGGCCACAATTTCGTCAATATTGCTCAGAATCTCTATTACGGCCTATTTTTGGAAATGGAACAACCATTCTGCATCTACCTATGTGATAGAAATCCTGATCCAGACACTGGAATTTCAGATCTGCACTACAACTTTCCCGTCGTCACCAAAATTTCTGCAAAAAAGAGCTGATTTTAAATCAGCGATATCTCCCTCATCCGGACTCTGATTCGACTGATTTTTTTTTTGAAATTGGATAATTTTTCCCAAAAAATTCAGATATACAATTAGATTTTGTAGATCTTGCACCAGGACATCCATATCTATGCCACAAACTCACTGCCCCGAAAAATTGTTTGCAACCCCACTAATTTTTAGATCAGCGATATCTCCTTCATCCGGACTCCAATTCGACCAATTTTTTTTTTTTTAAATCAGGTAATTTTTCAAAAAGATTTTAGATCTGCAATTAGATTTTGTAGATCTTGCACTAGGATGTCCAAATATGTTCCGCAAACTCGTTGCCCTGAAAAATTGTCTACAACCCCACTGATTTTTAAATCAGCGATATCTCCTTCATCCGAACTCCGATTCGACCGATTTTTTTTTGAAATCGGGTATTTTTTCACATAGAATCTAGATCTGAAATTATATTTTGTAGATCTTGCACCAAAATATACAGATCTAATCTGCAAACTCGCCGCCCTAAAAATTTCCTGCAAAACATAAGAAAAATTCTCCACTTTTTTGCCCAAGAAAGTGCTCTGATACCACTTGTTATAGATCTGATATGAAAATATAAGACAATGCAAATAAACCCAAGAAATAACAAGATCTGAATATAGATAGAAATGATTCACTTTATTGATCAAACCCTTAAGGTAGGGCAACACCATATATTCACTCCTTAAGGAAGGAGAACACTCCACAAGCCATATGCCTGTTCATACAATAAATCTTCACATCCCTCAATGTGGAGTCTCTAGCCTCTTTATAGGCCTCATACATACAATACCATGGGTCATTACCATGGTTCCCTCAATACCATCTATCTAATACCATAGGCCCATTACATTATTACTAACTACTTGTGGTCCCTTACATGATATGGGTTAACCACATTATTTATTACTATGGCCCATCCCATTATTACATTATTCCCTTGGGTACCTCCCTTTGTACCCCATGTTATCCCCCCTAGGTATATAACAAAATCCCTCTCTTCGATAAGACCAAAATTTATCTAAAGATCACCAAATTTGGATAAGAAAAATGGGTTTTTGAATTTATGTTCTCTCAAGTAAATTTATAAGGTCGACCTCATCCTTATGTCAACTCATCAAGCCTAATGGTCACGTCCCATGAGCGACCATCGAATTGTATATATAGAGGTGTCCTCTCACCATATTTTGACACATCCAAGTGCACCATCCATGCCTCTGAAAAAGGTGGACATCTAAGGCAAGGACGTAGGTGTCAAGAGTCAAGTTTATGAAGATGTTTATCTTTATTTAGGGTGCATTTTCCTTGTGAGAGATTCGTAGGTCTAACGCACCATGGTTGGAGGCTAGAGGATTGTTTGGGAAGTTTAACTCTTTATTCTGACAGTGAGTTTCTTGTTGGATAGGGTCGCATTCAGAGGTATGCTCATTGGGTATTTTTCTGTGCCATTTGGTGTGTTGCATCTCTATTACAAGCCACGGAAAGAGGGCTGCTACAACAACATATTGGTAAGCAGTTTGGAGGGTGTAAAATCCCTCTCTCTAGGCCACATATGCCCAGACTAGAGCATAGCTAGGTCAAGCACTCTTGCATGTGTTTGGGACTACTTTGTAATCTCTCATATGTCCAAACTATAGCAATGAGGAAGATGCATCCAAAAGGGAGTTATGAATGATGTTTGCACTTGTCACATTGGGATTTTTCTATCCAACAATAGGCCACAGCCCTATCTGTGTGTTACAAGTAGGCTTCATGCCTTGACAACATTGGACAGGAGGCTAAAATGTTGGAAGGAGGTCGTAAGGCTTGGATCTCTTGGATGGGAGACTGTGACTCTTCCCTTTCGTTTGAATAATAGTCCAAACCATCAGCAAATTGGAATGAAGGTGTTTGGAGGAAGGTCGTAGTAAGGTAGGGGTCTAGGAGAAAAGAAAGAAGGTTATAACATTTTTCCATAAAACCCTCTCAATAATTGGCATTATCTCGGTTCATCATTACAGAGGTGTTTTAGCCCTTTAAGATCCTCGACATGCATTGTTTCTATGAATCACATTTTATGATTTTCATTCTATAAACTTTGGCCCACCTGGTGTTCATAGGAATCACTACAGATCTCTCCAGTCAAATGAAAATGACTCATTATGTCTACACAATACCTTGATATGTAAAATAGTCTGTTGAAACTCCATATTGGCCATGATACGATGGATAAGATATGACACATGGAAATTGATACTCTACAAATCCCATGATAGTGACCACAAGTCGCATCTATAACATATATGTACTGTTGTAACCTTGTACTATAACATAATTCATATTTCATTAACTTCGCACTAATCAAGCTTGCACCTATGATTATTATTTGAAGTAGTCTGAACTCTAACCTAGCCAGAGCTAGCTTTCTCCTGTAATACGACCTTATCTCAGTTCCCTAAAATTAATATCTATGATATATCTGCATAGATCTGGGTTATAAATTGACAAGAACCTTGCATAGAAGTAACATTGACAAGGTTAAGTCTTTAGCACAGTAAACCCTGTAGCTACTCGTATATGATATAAATATAAATGGCACAGTACTGAGGATGAAGATAAATGACAGAAGCATTATATGGGGTTCAAGTTGATCACACTCTTGTATCGTGTCAATCTTTGCAGATCTAATTTTAATAGTTGAAATAGCTCTGTGGCTCAAATCTAAAGAATATAATTTGAGGTAGTATGTCCTAAGCTTTTCATCTTGTGAAGATCACCCTTGGAACACTATGATTATTACCTTGTTCACTTGATCATTCATAATTGATTGGTGGCTTACTACTATTGAATATTTCTATATCCCTTCTGGAGATTGAAATATCAAGTCATTGTCTCTAAAGCAATAGCTTGAAAGGTCACTTCAATTGCTTCTCCAGATATTCTATTGAGAATACTTTCAGATAGTTACATTTGTTGAGAGTAGGTGTTGTATGCATTTTGCAAAGGCTGAGAATTGTGAAAGTCTTGATAATGAAATCACTATACACGAGTTACTACTACTGCATACACAATTTTGAAATAATGATTGCATGGTAATACAATGCACATCAATATTGAGAGTCGATGTTCTTGGTGGTGCCTAGGGTTTGTCTTTGAGTGAGATTTGTCAAAATTTTGTATATCTGATTTACATTATTGATAACTCATATGACAAGATGCATGTGGAACAAGATGAAAGATGGAAGACTTTCCGATCATAAGTTCGAAGGCTTACTTAATAGCTTAAGCAAAGTTACCAAGGTTTTCAAAGTATTTGCCATATGTCTACAATTGTATAGAATATTAAAGCAGTTTCTTTGGTATCCTGGGAAGTCAAAATATGTTACTATTAGTATCATTATGTATTATAGTTAGGGCACATCTTGATGATGTATGGGCTTCAGTTTTCTAGAAGTACAATACCTTCATCTGGCATATTCAACCTTGAATTAAATCTATTATTGATATTCATAATCTGTTGGGTATTCAATATATCTTGGGGTCTATATTTTATGACAGGTGTATTTAGATCTTTATAGTGATTAGGGATTCCTACAGAGTTAGTTTCAATAGGTTCCCAGAAACTGTTATTTTTTATAATTTGCTTTTTCATAGAAATAAGAGTTCCAGGGCTCACATGACAGAGATGCTTAAGTAGATTGCTCCTCAAAGTGATTTGGTTTTGATAGGACCAAAAATGTCACAATGATTTAAATCATGATTTTTGTTGCTCTCAATTTAGATATTTCAAAGCTATCCATCTTCTGCTTCCCAAAAACACATGCTTCAGCTCTGACGCCAGGTCAAAATTGAAGCAAATTAGCATCATGTTATCACTGGAACTAGATCACATAGATCATTCCATAAGACAAAAATACTATGAAATGAGACACTGACAATTTTATTACAAAGACAGAGCAAAATAAAATGGATTTGGAAGCACATGAACACATAATGGAGCTTTTAACACTAGACATCCAATTCCTATGACTCTTTTTTTTTCTAATAACCTTTCACTTCCTATAATCTATCTCTCACCAAATATGTAGCCAAGTTTGTCCTTTTATTGACTTGCCATTTTACAGACCCTCAAATTACACCACATGCAATTGTTTCATGTACACTAATTTCAAAATTTGACCATTACATTAATGACCTAACATTTTAACAACATAACCAAGGCAAGCCTTTTAGGAGCTTTCCTATAATAGCTCACATCAAATCACAAGATCCCAAAATGGATTTTCTTGGTTGCAGTCAACCTCTGACAGATATGTTACCTATACTAAAGTGACACAATAAACAGGATTGTCATAATGTATGACACAAATTCACGTCATTAAAGATGTTGTGGCCCACCATAAGCCTTATGCATTAGATAGGCAACTGTTTACCGGGGAAAATAAAGTGGAAATATGAATAAGCTGTAGGATGATTTTGGTGAGATCTAACCAATTTTGTGAATGAAAGGGTAATCACAACAAATATGCACAACTGTGGTATCATTAAAATAACCTATTTAATCATTAATTTTTATGCAGAAAACTATCAATGAAACAATAATCCTCATTAATCCTTAGTGACAAACAAAGAGCATCAAGACAAAGTGTCCTAAAATAGTCTGTAGTTTTAGCTAATACATGTAAAAATTACCTTAATGGCTTTCTTGGAAGTTGTCTAAATCAAATCCTGTTGGAACTATCCTGCTACAAGAATACAAATGCACATAAGAACCATTAGAGTATATTTTCAAAAGGTTGTTGACCAAAACCCTAGCTGGTTATTACAGCATGATAAAATTTATTTCCTATCATATCTTCACTTTTATATATAAACTCTTGTGTATGCAAGTTCAGCCTTTTAGGATCTCAATCACCCATGAAAGTGCCTCTGCATATCATTTATCACATAAAATATTTTGAAAATAGTTGAATAAATACATGAATACACATTGAGAAACAAAATCTGCATGGCATGTTGGCAAAATATCGAATATAACAACAATTGTTATGCATAACATCAATAACTTAAATTATTGGGACAAGAGACAATTATCCTTTTATATCATAATCCTTTCTAATTCCTTCAAATCCACTCCAAGGTGCACCAAAGACATCATTTCAACTGGATTGCCTTCTTGCAAAAAATTACAGTGGTCATCAAATACATTAAAGGTACACATAACCACAATTCTACAGATGTTCTAGGAATAACAAAGCCACTCAATTCCCTCCATCTATATTAAAGGTTCCTGAATCTATGAAAAGTTGAAACCCATCCCCTCGTCAAAATTGGCAAAAAAGAGCAACCAAGGGCACCCACAATAAAGAAAAACATGCATAGAAGCCAAAACTTAGCACAGATCTGAAATAATGTTGCTAAGGTCTTGGGCTTATAAATCCATTTACTAAAATTATTTTCCCACATTTGGATAAGAATATCCCATTTTTCTAATGTGTTTCTTGAAAAGAAAATGAATTCCTAGGAATTTAAAAATATGGCTTGACTTGACCCAAACCCACCCTTGTGTTTTAAGTAAATATGGCATCTTCTATGAGCTCTACCTTTAAGTCAAATGAGTATGTTTTGTGAGCTCTACCTGTAGCAATAGGCTTTCACTCATTGAACGTTTAGATCTAAGGGCCTTGTAGAAAATGCCTAAGTAATCTATAACACATTATCAATTGACTCCAATCTAGAACGATGAGTTTTAGCCCATTCAAAAGATTATTTGGATACGGTTTGTGTAGATGAATCCAATTTAATGACACCTTGCTTGACCCTATGAGATATCAGACATACACTAACCTTTATTTGGCAACTTGATCGAAAAAGGATTAACTCTGGTTTACACTCTTTAAGAGAGAGGCAAGGTTAGGTCTTGGTGAATAATATCGTAAAATCCTTTAGAGAAATTGGCTCAAATGCAAGAGGTAGAATAAAGGGATACCACGCTATCGCATAAGTTTTTTCAAAGATGGTTTTGATGACAAGGATTTTATGGCCATAATGATTGGGCCATTCCATGCCTTCACAAACGGCACTAATATTGGCGGTGATGAATCACCATTTGATGAAACAAGTCTGCCCAATTTTGATAAGAATCATGAGAATATGCTTGATTATGAGCATTGAGCTTTGGTAAGACTATTAAATGTGACATTCAATAGAGTGATAGGCTTCCAGCTCATAGTCACTTTGGAATCATTGGACTTGGGTATAAACTTGATAATACCTTTGTTTAAGTTGGTTCTGAATGATTGCTCTTGTGATGTATTCTTTGTAAACATATACAAAATGTTTGGATTGACAAAGTACTAGGTGGCATTATAAAATTCACATTGGAATCTATCTAATCCCAAGACATACAATCATCATTGATCATGTTTGAGAGGGTAGCAACTAGCTTACCCATGGTCAAAGACTAGTCACACAATATTCTTTGTGCTTAGTCTTTACAATTGAAAATTCTTCTGTAGGGAGAATTAAGAAGTAAAATGCTTTTCAATTTCATATTTTAAGCCTACCCTTGGTTGATTTGATAGTGGTTATGTTATGAAACCAGCTCACAAAAAGATAGAAAAGAGAGATCCACGCCTTAGAATTCAGCCTCTTCGAGGGGGCAACCTCCTTTACATTACATAAATGAACAATTCTTGGATGATACAAATGACAAAACCTCCTTTCTATATATAGGAGTCTAAGGAGTCACAATATAATCCAGCCGACCTAACAATAATAATATAAAGCCACAAAAATAACAATAGAGGGATTCTATGGGGCACAGAAATAACAATATGGGGGTAATAGGGGCACAACAATATAAATAAGGGGTATAACTACAATAGTAATGGGGTAATCACTAGTATTATAGGGACCCAACATGCCCCTCTCCTTCAAAAAAGTGTTGTCCTCAATGCTTGAGCAGTTCTGGATACTTCTGCATAAAATTCTCATCCTCCCATGTGGAATCTTCAGCGGATAAGTTCTTCCACTTGATAAGATACTCTGAAATTGATCGATTTCGTAGCTGTCGAGTTCTTGTTTCTGTGACTGCTTCCGGTTCCAATATAATTTTTCCTTCCTCGTCAAGTTCTGGCAATATTGTTTGAACTGGAGCTTGTCGCCTATAACCTTCTTTAAACATGAAACATGGAAAACTGGGTGCAATCGAGAAGCTGCAGGAAGCTCCAATTTGTATGCCATAGTACCAATCTTTTCCAACACCTTGTACGGACCATAATACTTTGGTGATAATTTATTATCCTTCTTAGCTTGCTTTAGGGACATTTGCTTATATGGTTGTAGCCGTAGGAATACCCAATCACCTACATCAAAACTTCTTTCACTGCGATGTTGATCTGCCTGTTGTTTCATTCTATTTTGTGCCAACACGAGGTTATCCTTTAAGAGTTGGAGGACTTGTTGTTGATGTTCGATGTGATGTTCCACTGCCTGAACCTTAGAATTTTCTCTTAAATATGATGTGATTGATGGTGGTTGATACCCATAAAGTGCCATAAATGGGGTCATTTTTGTTGTTGTATGGAAGGAAGTGTTATACCACCATTCAGCCAGAGGCAACCATTTGACCCATTGTGTCTGTTTATCAGATACAAAGCAACGAAGATATCCTTCCAAACATTTGTTTACTATCTCAGTTTGCCCATCAGATTGAGGATGATAAGATGAGCTATGAGCTAACTGAGTACCAAGACAAGAAAATAATTCTGTCCAAAAATTTCCAGTGAAAATGGGATCTCTGTCACTTACAATAATCTTTGGGTTTCCATGTAGCTTTTGAACTGTTTCCATAAATGCAGTAGAAACTGTACTGGCTTTAAATGGATGTGATAATGCACAAAAGTGTGCATACTTGGTAAGTCTGTCAACTACCACCATGATGACACTCTTTCCCTCAGACTTGGGTAAACCTGTGATAAAATCCATTGAAACCTCCTCCCAACGTTGGCTTGGAATGGATAAAGGTTGTAATAGACCCGGTGTCTTAATTGTTTCAACTTTATTTTGTTGGCAAACCAAACATTCCGCCACAAACTTTTGAATATCTGATTTAAGGCCATCCCAAAAAAATTCCTTCTTAACCCTGTGGTAAGTTTTTAAAAATCCTGAGTGCCCTCCTAAGGGAGAAGTGTGCAATTCCATAAGAATCTTTTGTTTTAGCTGGGAATTCTTACAGAGGTATAAGCGATCTTTGTACCATAACGAATCATTTTTCCAGCTAAATGTATCAGAAGTACTGGAATCTTGTTGTAGCTTTGAATAAGTGCCCACACTTCTTCGTCATTCTTCCATTCCTCCTTTGCTTCGTTTATCCAATCTGGTTGGATAATAGAAATGGCACACAACAATGCTTCCACATCCTCATCCTTTCTTGAGAGTGCATCTGCCACCACATTTTGCTTCCCTTTTTTGTAGATGATTTCAAAGTCATAACCCAACATCTTTGTGACCCACTTTTGTTGCTCTTCAGAGGATAATCTTTGTTCTAAAAAGTATTTAAGGCTATCATGATCCGTTTTTACCTTGAAGTGTCTTCCCATTAGGTAGGGTCGCCATTTCTTAAGTGCATGGAGTATTGCCAACATTTCCTTCTCATAAATAGCTTTTCTTAAAAACTTTCCCTTGATTGGACGACTTTCAAAAGCAATGGGTCTTTCATCTTGCATTAGAACAACACCAATTCCATTTCCTGAAGCATCACATTCCACAATAAAGGTTTTTGTGAAGTCTGGTGTAGCTAAGACCGGTGCTTGGCACATTGCCTCTTTAAGATGTTTAAAGGCCTTTGTTGCTTCCGGAGTCCATGAAAATGAATCTTTCTTCAATAATGTTGTTAGAGGTGCTGCTATTCTCCCATAATTCTTAACAAACTTGCGATAATACCCTGTCAACCCAAGAAATCCTCGCAGATGCTTTATGGATGTGGGGATTTTCCATTCCTTAATGGCTTTAATTTTGCTAGGGTCTACCTTAACTCCTTCATGAGATACAATATGACCCAAATATTCCACCTCCTGGACTCCAAAGAAACATTTGGATCTTTTTGCATATAATTGTTTCTCCTCCAATAGTTGTAGCACCTTGTCAACATGTTCAACATGATCCTTCCAAGACTTGCTGTAGATTAGTATATCATCAAAAAATACTAACACAAATTTTCTAAGGAATGGTTTGAAAATTGAATTCATCAAACCTTGAAATGTTGAAGGTGCATTGGTAAGGCCAAAAGGCATGACCAAAAATTCATAATGACCCTCATGAGTTCTAAATGCCGTTTTCGGAATGTCTTCAATCTTCATTCTGATTTGATGATATCCCGAACGAAGATCCAACTTGGTGAAGTAAATTGATCCATGCAATTCATCCAGTAATTCATCAATGACAGGAATGGGGAACTTATCTTTAATAGTGAGCTTGTTGAGCTCCCTATAATCTGGACACATGCGCCATGATCCATCCTTCTTGTGCACCAATACTACTGGAGCTGAGAAAGAACTTTGACTCGGTTGAATTATACCAGCCTCTAGCATTTCTGCAACCATACGTTCAATTTCACTTTTTTGGACATATGGATATCTGTACGGCCTGATGTTTGGAGGAACACTTCCTGGAATCAGATGAATAGCATGATCATGATCACGCATAGGTGGGAGACCTTTGGGAGTCTCAAATACCTTGGAATGATTGTCCAAGACTTTTTGGAGATCTGGAGAAATAGATGATTCCAATGTGGAAACATCTAGCGAACATAATTGTGCAATTACACCTCTTTGCTCCTTTTTTAGAAGCTTTGTCATGCCATTAGAGCTGATTATCTTTCCTGGTTTCCCTGCAATACCCCTTAATTCAACTTCCTTTCCTTCCACAGAAAATTTCATGAAAAGTTCTTGAAAATTAAAAGCTATTGTACCCAAGGATTGTAGCCATTGGACTCCTAGTACAACATCAGCACCTCCCATTGGAATGGAAAGCATTGGGCTAGTCAATACATATTCTCCCATGGATAGCTTGATATTATGGCACTTTCCAGAACAATTTATTGTTCCTCCATTTGCAATCATCACTTGACACTCTGGTGCTGGATATAGGAAGCAATTCAATTCTTTTGCTACCCTACAATGAATAAAATTGTGGGTGCTTCCTGAATCAATCAACACTATTACCTTTTTCTTCTTGATTTGTCCTTCTATCTTGATGGTTTGAGGAGTGGTAATTCCCGCCAATGCATTACAAGATATGGTCGGATTTATTTGTTCTTCATCTAGGCTTTGTTCCTGGAATATATCCTCTTCTTTTGACCTTTCTTGCTCCTTTTCTTCTTCCTCTTCACAATCTATGTAGAATAATTTCTTCTCAGCACACTTATGACCCTTTGTGTATTTGCTATCACAATTGTAACAAAGCCCTTTTGCTCTTTTTTCTTCCAATTGTTGTGGTGTCAACCTTGTAGGTTGTGGAAGACTATGGGCAACAACACTTCCGTCTTTATAGTTGTGAATGGTATGCTTCCTAGTTGCCATAATTTTGCTTTCCATTTTTCTTGCTAACCTGAATGCCTTCTCTAATGAATCAGGTTCCCAAAGGTGCACATCATGTTGGATATTATCCTTTAAAGACCCTATGAACACATCAATCCTATGCTCCTCTGGAATATCTTTTACCCTTATGTTCAATTTTTGGAACTCCTCAATGTGCTCCATTATTGAACCCTTTTGTTTGAGACTTATCAATTGGCTAAAAAAAGTGTTGCTTTTTGTATCCTCATAATGTGCTATCAATTCTTCTGTAAAAATTGCCCAAGTGATAAATTGTTTACGAGAACAAAGCCATTGATACCATACAAACTGATTTGGTTCCAAATATAAAGTTGCCATACGTACCTTTTGTGTGTTTTGCACATTATTGAGATCGAAGAATTGCTCCATCTGTAATATCCATGTGGCGGGATCCTTGCCATCAAACTTCCTCATATCGATTTTTGGAACATGGTGAGTCTTCGATCCAACATTAGAGTCTATGGAATCATGATTAACATTTCTTTTGTTCTCATCATGAGTTTCCTTTACTACCTTTTCACCATTAGTGACCCTTTCTTGTAGCAACTTCTTCAATTCTTCCATCGAATCCTCCATCTTAGCTTCCATGCCATTTATCTTAGATTCCACGCCATTTATCTTAGATTCCACGCCACTTATCTTAGCTTCTGTTAGCTTTTGTGAGCGTGACATTTGTTGCACTTGTTCTTGTAATTTTGATATATCATGTAGCATTTCTTCCTCTTTTTCATGAGTCATGCTAGAGCTTTCAGGTTCCTTACTAGGTGTTTGCATTTTCTTTCCTTGGGGCATCAGTTACCGATAATAATGCTTTACTATGCCCTTTGAATTCCTTCAAACCAAGCTTATGCAAAAATTAAAAAAAACTACACACCTTTTTTTACTTTGTAGAAGCCTGATATTGAATCTGATGTATCTCTGTAATTTCGAATCATCCAGTTCTGAAATAGTGACCTGTAGTAGCCTTCTATGTCCTCTTTCCAATGCCACTAGTCTGATCCAAATTGGATTCTCCAAGAAAGTGTTATGCACAATATCCAGCAGTGACCTGATTATAGACTAGTTCAGTAGAGCGAACTTGTATGAAGTGCCACGTATCACTGTTTCAACCTCTGACTCTGAAAAATATATAAAAGCAAACTACAGTCCGTCCTCTTTTTGTACCTTCTTACGAAATTTCAATCCGATGCTCAGAAAGAAAGTTATGACGATTTTCCCCAGGTCACCTGTTTTGAGTGTAATTCAGGAGTCTGCAAAAAGACCAATTTCTCAGATCATATCTCCGAAAATATCGCGCGAAAAGCTCTGAAATTAGGACCCAAGGTTCAGCGCGATTTCTTCTCAAATGGGTTTTTTTTTCGACTTCTGAAACGTCACAGAAAAAAAGTTATAGTGAAAATTCCACGATGACCTGTTTGGAGCAGCGAAACCCTAGAATCCAAAGCTCTGATACCAAATGTTATGAAACCAGCTCACAAAAAGATAGAAAAGAGAGATCCACGCCTTAGAATTCAGCCTCTTCGAGGGGGCAACCTCCTTTACATTACATAAATGAACAATTCTTGGATGATACAAATGACAAAACCTCCTTTCTATATATAGGAGTCTAAGGAGTCACAATATAATCCAGCCGACCTAACAATAATAATATAAAGCCACAAAAATAACAATAGAGGGATTCTATGGGGCACAGAAATAACAATATGGGGGTAATAGGGGCACAACAATATAAATAAGGGGTATAACTACAATAGTAATGGGGTAATTACTAGTATTATAGGGACCCAACAGGATATTATCTTCAAGCCTTCTTTTGAATATAGATCCCCTAACAATCCTTGCACTATGATGTTGTACAGATGATTAGATCATAAACAATCATACAAACAGAAGAAGAATCTATATACCCCTCTCAAGGTCTTGCAAGGAAAGGACATGGATTGAAAAGAATATATATACTCTTCTCAAAAGAATATATATACGTTATGCATGAGGTTAATTCTATACTATCTTGAGAAAAAACAAATGGCTTGCGTTAGATCTGGTAGTCCAAAAAGGGAATATCTTCTATTGCTAATCTAATTGAGGGCTTTCTCGAGCATTGGGGCCCTGGGTTTCGATGATATGGAAATACCTTTCAAGACCTTGTGGTAGATGAACAAGAAGAAGAAGATGTACAAGAAGAAGAAGCTCCCACCTCTCTTGAAGATGATAACAGTATCACTGAAAAATACCCTCCAAATTCATAATATTAGTTCTTGATGGATAGGCTACTTGTGACCAATGTGGCCCCACACTAAACCCCATCCTCATCAAAGAAAAACTGTGTGCTGATGTATTTGTCGTAGATTCTATGGATGATTTGAATGAAAATAAGGAGCATGATAATAATTTTCACCATTGTGAGGATGCCAGTCATGATTTCCTACATGACAAAGTGATAAACAGAGGAAATGAAGAATTTTTTAATATTTCCACCAATGATACAACCCATATGCAATTCTAGGCAGGTAGAAACCATGTTTCTACCCCAAAATATCAACCATATGAAAACGATGATGAATATCATGCTTCCCTTGCTGATAATTTAAATCCTGAAAACACTTTTGAGGTCACAGAAATAGAGTTCAATCACACTAATCCTATTTTCATAGACACTGAAATTAAGGGAGTTGTAGACTTTCATGGTAATATACTTGGCACCTGAACATTTCATTGTGAGTTTGAGTAATGTAACCCCCACGTTGCACTTTGATGTTAATCATGATCGTGTAAGAAATAAATGGAATTAATCATGGTTTCCTACAGTTTGAGGTCAATAAACTAAAAAGGTTTTTCAAATCCAGCTAAGTAATAATGTGACCATTATTATTATCTGAGTGAAAAGACAATTAATGTTATAGTTCAATCCTCAAAGATCCTATATCATGGAATCCGATAGTCCTGCTATTTTTTATGCCTACAATATGAGTTTATTCCTCAAGCCTGATGGGATAGGGAAGTCTCTTCCTTTCACTGTCAATAATGATCTGGAAGAAAATGTTATTGACATATGTGATGGATATTGCTTGGTAGACAAAGAAAGGGTATGTTATAAACACACAATTATTTAAGCTTTCAGTCATACAGATCCATTTCCACCTCTAGATGGGTCTACTATTGACAATAACAAAGTTGGACAACCCAGAAGATTGATGAAACCTGTAATGAAACCCTCGATGACGTATACAACTATAGTGCCAAGAATGAAAACAATGTCAAGAAAATAATTGATGAGGAATACAGGCTTACCCAAATAAAAAATTTCTCTCTGGAAAACATCAAATGCAAATATGTTCTCTTCCTCATGAACATGTCGACAATCATTCATGCACTAGATTTTTAAAAGGAAGTGTAGACAACAAACCTCTAACAAATCCATAGGATGTCAATGCTGAGGGACAATTTTGGGGCCTGGAAAAGGTGCACTCTGGAATGATCGATGATACAGGTCAAAATGATCTTGAAACTAGCAAGAGGATGTTTTCTCAACCTAGTCATAAACAAGATCTAGCTACTCTAAAAACTTAGCTTATGGGGTTTAGGGTTTGATGGTGATACAAGTACCATTATGATGTGTTGTTTCTGTGTATCAATTTATGGGCATTATATTTCATAAACAGACTCTAAGACGTTACTTATAATGGACCGCTATAAAATAATCAGATTCCATCTTTCTAATTCCCCTCAGCGTGTGTTCAATTTTTGAATGACACACACCATTTGTGGGTATTATTGGTCTTCTAGATAAAATGTGCATGACCTTGAAGGCTCTAATTTTTCAATGGAAATAGGATGAAGTTAAATCGACAAAAATGGACCTTAAATAAAATTTTTGTACCATTACTTGGGTCAAACTTATCCGTTGATTAATCACTACAATTACACAATATTAGAAACATCGAAACACCTCAAATTTCTAAACAAAGAATCTGGTGTAAACTCATTGACTCCAGACAACAACAATACTAGAGGCGGGCATCAGAAATACCATGTAACATCCAATGGGAAAATACATTTTATACACGAAATCAAATGCAGTGAGAGTATTTTCTAATGTTAGAACCCTGGAAAATTATGGAAGATGTACTAGTTCGTTTTGATTAAAGGTCAAAAGACTAATTATAATATAGTGCAAGGCAATTCCAAAAATCTCTTAATTGGAGACAGAATACACTTTCTATTAATATGTGTCCAAAGGTAAACAACTACATTCATACATGAAAGAAGGAATTCTCTGAACTATTCAATGCTTCCTAACAACTATAACCCATTCCAAAAATTTTAAAAATGCCATTTCATCTAAGAATACTAATAAGAAAATGGAAGAAATATGTGAGTGAACGGACCAAAAAAATTAAAACGGGTTCCCAATAAGATATTCTCAAAGGGAATCTATGCAAGTTCATTCATATTCTCAAAGTAGACAATGACATGAAAAATTTCTAGTTTATAACTAAGGAATACCAGAGGACAATGAAGATGCCAAAGAAATATATTTTTAACTTGCAAGTTATCCAGTTTAAATTTCATGATGCTAACCAGTACCAAATAAAATAGTGTAGGCTATGGTAATGGTGTCAAGATTCCTGTAGCAAGAGCAACAATTAAACCAATTGTATATTCTGAAAGTGCATGCCAAAAATACTTGCAGCCCCTCATAACAGGCAATTTTGTATCATTGTCAAGATCCCTATTCTTTCGGTAATCAGAATAGATCACTAAGGCAAGGCGGATCCCTAGAATTTCCTGCATTATGATTCAATATAAAGTTTAAAGAATGAATAGGTGGATGTGAATAAGGTGCTCACTATTTATGAGTCCTCACTTTTAACAAACCGTGACATCCATAGAAGTATTGTTCATAAGAACATTTGTGGAAGAAATAAACTAAATAAAGTGTTCAAACAAAATGTTATCTTCCCACTAAAAATGCACCAACTACAACAAAAATCCGCTGATGGTTTAGACAAATTAAAGAACATGTTAAATAGTTAATACTAATAGAGTTAATGACAGGTTAAGAGAAAATACTTCATTCTGGAGTAACAATGAAATAAAGTAACTCTCTTTATTGGAGATCTTATACACAAAGTTTGGTGTACTTGAACAGGTATTAAATATCTTATAAATAATGTTTGGTGTACCCAAACAAGCCCAAAATGTATCTCATGTAGGCAGTTAATCTCTTACAAGATCCCTAGGTCCGTTGATCAAGTCACTGTAATACTAAAATAGTAAACAATTATATCATGGCCAAATATGACATGTTAGGTTCCTGAACAAATACTGTCTGATAAACAGAGCTGGAATACAATATTATACTAGAATATACTTGATGAAACAACTAAAATCTGAAACCACCTGACTATTATATCTTTATAAATTATTCGAAACAAAAATATAAAGAAGAACACAAACAAATAATTGTTTTGAAAATGGCGGAAAACGAAGATGAAAAGAAATCCTAGCAAAGCTCTAATGGTCAAAGATAATGGAGTTATTGTGGCACTACTGCTAGGCACCTAACGGTCAGGGTTAACCTCCAGGACTCACCAAACTCCATCCAACCTTACCTCCTTCCCGTGGGCTCTCTAGAATTTTCCGTTCCTATGGTCCTCCCGCCTTCCTCGCAATCTATAACTACCATCGATAATTTTAATATCAATTGCAATGGACCTGGATGAGGTGGACTATAACGAGGACCCCAATCCCCATGAGGTCATTTGGTCTCACCATCATGCCGTGTTGGGCTCTGGTCTTTTTTTTGCATCTCTGTGACCTCTGTCAGCTCCTAGCTCTGCACTGGACTGACCTGGGCCATTTGTGCCCCATCCTCCACCCTCTGTCAACATTGAAGATTCATCCGGCTTATACTACCAACCGCTTTGCCCAGCTAGCTTGAATCTCCTCGGTACCAGCTTGCAACCATCGCCCACTTTTGATGTGCTGCTGCCCCATCTACCCCACATCTCTGCCCTGCCCTACAACCCTTCCCACTCCGCCATCGCCCCTCCTAGGACTGCTACCTACCATGTCCCTGCACTATCTAGTAGCACCCTTAACCCTGGTGGCCCATCTCCCTTCACCCCTATCTATTTTGGATGCTTCAGCTACCCAGTCCCAAACCCTAAATCGACCCCATCCACCACACAGATGGTTAACCAGGGCATATGGGGACATATTTGGGATTATCTGACAGCTCATAGATCTGAAAAGCTAAATAAAGGAAGGTGCCTAAAATCTGTCGACAGGGACATCAACCTATCCTTGGGCGAAGACCTCTCGATGGGCAAGTTGCTGATATAGCCAAGGAGGCCATGGTGGGCCGAGTTCGCGGGCGGAACTATACTATGGAGAGACTTTTTCTTGGAACTCAGAGATTTGGGGTCCTTTACTCAAAGAATTACCCACAATTCGGGTGCTTGCACGAGGATGGTTTTCCCTTCACTTCCACAGGGAAGAGTACAAGGACTGGATACTCTCTAGATTCTAGCATATCGAATTAGCCCTTGTTCTACTGAAAGGATGAGATCCCTTATTTGATCCTGAGAGGGAATAGATGGGAGCTGGGTCGATTTGTGTTCAATTATCAGACCTTCTGATGCAATACTGGACTCCAGTATTTTTTAAGCGCATAGGCAACGCACTAGGTACCTATTTGGAACATGATCAGTCCTATGAAACGTCAGGGAATGTGACTATGGCTCGCATCCTGGTTCATTTGGACACCAGAGAAGTCCTTGAGGAAAATATTACCCTACATTGGAGGCATTTCTCCCACCGAAAAAAACTTTATTACAAAGGCGTTCCATTCAGGTATAGATGATGCCATAAGGTTGCACATCTTTTCAAAGAATGCCCACTGCTCATGCCTACTGCTCCCTCTACTACAAAGGGAACCAAACATCGCTATATGGAAGACCTAATTATGGATGAGGAGCCCACAGGTCTGGATAGTCCAAAGGATGTGGCTGGGGTCACTGCTCCGCCATTCAGTGCTTCCCAGATGCCGCCAATCTCCCCTCCTATGACTAGATCTTGGTCTGCTGCGAGGGCTGCTCCTACCTTGCGTATAGTTTCTTCTCTCTTATCTTCTGCACTAAATTTTAATCAATATTTTTTTTCTCATTGGCATCATCTGCATCTTCACCTTGTTTGGTTACCTCTCCCATTACCTGTGCACTTGATCACCCATTGCCTATATTTTCCACCACCCCCCTAGCTGTCCTTAGACAGGAGCCACACAACACTATTTCCCCATCTGCTTCGGGTTCACATTCCTACAACCTCTGTTCCCGCCACTAGGAAATCACTCACTAGATTGGATTGGGTAACACACCCTCTAATGTTGAGCATAAACCCACCCAGGGGAGGCCTTCCAAGATGTCCAAAACCATTAAGATTACTCGGGATGATGTAGCTCAAGGCAAACAGAACACCATTGAAAGGGTACTTAGAGCATCAAACACCCTTGGCAATGTTCCCCCATGAAGTGGCTCTCCTTCAACTGTAGGGGATTAGCTAGTCCCTCTAAAAAATTAGCCCTTAAGAGACCCTTGAGTTGTGAGCCTTGTGATATTATTTTTCTTCAAAAAACCCTAGGAATCTTTGAGCTAATTGTTAGGACCCTTCTAACTATCATGCTAGGGTGGCACTTTCAAGCCGTGTATGTTGCTGGGAGATTTTGGGGTCTAGCTCTCGGGATAAACCCTCGAACCATCAAGGTTACATTGGCTTGGGGAGGTCAGGGTTTCCTGGGTATCGATATATTTTCAGGTGAATTGGGCAAAAATCTCTATATTATGAACATTTATGCACCCAATCATAGTATATTGGATTTCTTGCAGCAGCTCCTTGAGAATCCTTTGATAGACCAATCCACTATTCTAGGGGGAGATCTTAATTTCTCCATCGGACATGAAGAATTTTAGGACACCACTCACAGTTGGATCCACTCTCGAATCAGCTTAGCATATTCTTGGAGCAACATTGCCTTATTGATGTCCCTATGAACAAGAAGCTTCCAACCTGGCACAACAGAAGGACTAGAGATGCAGCTCTTGGGAGGAGACTAGATAGGTATCTCATTCATGAAGACATGCTTACTTCCCTCACAAATTATAGATAGTGGGTGGACACTAGAGGAATATTAGATCATTCCCCTATTTATCTAGAAGTGACAGGCTTCTTCAAGAAACCTAGGGATCCTTTTAAGTTTAATTCGACCTGGTTAAGGGACCCTCAATATCTCAGGTTGGTTCCAGAATTTTGGAAGGCCCATCCCTTACCAAATGTCTAGAGGAAGGCTGAGTGTTTCTATAGTAACCTGATCAAGCTCAAACGATTATCCATAGATTGGGATAGAAGGAAAAAGGCCAACGAAGAACATACCCTTGGTGACATTGAAAATCAGCTAGCCACTCTAATGGATGAACTCGGAAGAGGGTACACCTCTATAACAGCAAAACTACACCTTGTGGACATGGAAACCCAGAGATCAAAGATTTTGGTGGACCGGGAAGAAACTTAGAGACTCAGAAGCAGGGCAATTTGGTTACAAGCGGGGGATGGCAATACAAAATTATTCCATAAATTTGTGAATGGAAGGAAAGCCAGTAATACTATCTAGCAGATGCCTATGGAACAGGGTCTGATTGCTAAAACTTATAATCAACTAGCACAGCTGGGTAACACTCACTTCAAGTAGCTGTTCAAATCCCCACCAAGCACACCTGTAGCTGATATCATTCGCATTACAGGGCATTTTCCTAGATTTGTGGAACCTGACTTGGTGGAGGATCTCATAAAACTTGTTACTCTGGGGGAACTAGAGGGCAGCGTGAAGTGCTTTAAGAAGGACAAAATTCTGGGGCCAGATGATTGGTTCATGGAATTCTATCTTACATTCCTTGACATTGTTGCATTGGATCTATCGGATGTGATTGAGGAATGTTGTTCATTGGGCAAAATGTATGAACCTATAAATTCCACCTATATAGCTATCATTCCCAAGATGGACTCCCTGCCATCCCTCAATGACTTCAGGCCTATATCCCTATGTAACTTCCTATACAAATTATTGTGAAGATCATTGCTAACCCCATCAAGTTGATCCTATCGGGCAACATCTCCTCAGAACAGTTTGCCTTCCTACACAATCGACAAATCCATGAGGCCATTGGCACATCACAAGAGGCCTTACACTCCATCAAACAGAAGAAGCTTAAAGTGGTCATGCTCAAGATTGACCTCTCAAAGGCCTTTGATACGGTCAGCTGCTTATTCTTAAGGATGATCCTTACTCACCTAGGCTTTCCACTGGTTTTTATCAGATGGATAATGTGTTGCATTACATCTGTATCCTTTGGAACCTTAATCAATGGATCAATCTCCCATTCCTTTCAGGTGGAGTGAGGAATCAGGCAGGGTTATCCTCTCTCCTTGTTGCTTTTTCTTATTGTGATGGAAGGCTTAAGCAGGTTGATTGCGTCGAAAAAAAGAGGTGGGAGGCTCAAGGGTCTCAAGATCATGGAGCAATGCACTCTAACACATCTTCTCTTTGCGGATGACATGCTCATCTTCTTAGATGGAGGCATTTAGGACAACAACACTCTCTCTGAAGTGTTGAATCTTTTTTGTTCCACAACAGGGATGAAAATAATTAGGGCCAAATCCACTATACCTCTCTCAGCTTGTACTCAATAGGAGACCTATCATGCACTCCAAAACATCCCCTTCCAACACTTGACAATGGAGGATGGATTGAAGTACTTGGGTTTCAGGATAAAAGCAGATGGACACAAAATTGTACATTGGACCTAGTTGATTTCCAAGGTGGAAAGAAGATTAAATATTTGGAGCCATCATCTACTATCCAGAGCAGGTAGACTGGAAAAACCCTGGAAGCAACACCAATCTTCTGGATGTGTTTGGCCTGGATCCCCCAAGGTATATTACAAAGGATTCACTGAGTTTGCTGCCACTTCTTATGGAAGGGTCATAAGGAGGGAAAATCCTATGCATGGGTCAAATGGAGTAGAATTGCAACTCCCAAAAAATGGGGAGGTTGGGGCCTCAAGAACCTCTCTGCCTTTACTCAAGCACTTGCAGCCAGATTAAGATGGCTACTCCTGAAGCATAAGAGCCTTTGGTCGAAGGTGGTTACCTATAAATACGTATGGTTTCTCACAATCATGGACTAGTTAAGGTTACCTGCTTGGAATAGAAAAGGAATATCAGTGATTTGGAGGGCTATTATAAATACCCTTCCAATCATAAGAAGGTGTCTTACTTGGCGGACCGACAAAGGTATGTCGGCATTGGGACTGATCCATGGATTGGTTGTAGAAACTCACACCATCTCCCTCCTGGCTTGATTACCTTCCTAAATCATAATGGAGTAGCAACCATCACATAGATCGGGGACCTATAGAACACCACTACATATACCAGTGGAGGCCCTGTATATACCAGATCAGTGGCATATGGAGTGGAGGAGATATTCGATGGTTTTAATTGAATCCCATGTGAGACTAAGGGATGAGCATGATGAACTGATTTGGGGTTTTGCACAGAAGGGGATTTATACTCCAAAGGATGGATATCTTATTATCCATGCTAGCCATAAACTTGATTCTCTGGATAGCTGGTGGAGTAGCATATGGAAGCTAAAATTCCTTTCGAGTACTCGTCGTTTGATGTGGAACATCATTATGGACAAAACTCCACCTGGAACTAATCTCAGAAAACAATCTTTTCAGGGACCTGCATGGTGTGTATTATGTTGTGAGGAGGAATCAAATCACCATCTCTTTCTCTCCTGCTGTACAACACAATAAGTCTGGGTACAGGTGTTACATACTATTAATTTATCACTTACTTGGGCTGGTGATGGTATACTAAATGCCTGGAACTGGTGGTGGGCTGAAGCTCCAAACCCAAGATCCCGAAATCTTCCACTAATGGTGTGCTAGCACATATGGATGAGCATGAAGAAAAACATATTTTGTGGGAATCATATAGTCTGGCCTTTGATTATTCCTAATATTTGTAACAGTTATATCGAAATTCCAGTTGATGAACAGGTTGCCAAGATTCGAACCATCACCCCAGAGGTCATAGACAAAGCACACCCCTGGGCCTATTTCCATGGATCAACACAGGAACAGGGTTGTGGTAGTGGCATTATCCTCCATATATCTGAGACACATTATTTCCATATTTGTATGGGTTGGGAGATGGCACAAATAACTTTGCGGAGCTCCTTACATTTCGTCATCTTTTATATTTTGCTATAAACAAAAATTGTAGATATTTACAAGTTTATGGGGACTCCAAGATTGTTATTAATTGGTTCAACATAATTTCTACATGCCATGCCTATACACTCAGAACCATATTGGATGATGTTTTGTTTTTAAAAACACATTTTGATCATGTTTCATGTGCTCATATCTACGGGGAGTACAATGAACCCGCGGACAGGCTTTCGAAAGTGTTAAGACATCATCCTAGAGGGGAATGGTTGGTTAGGGAGCACACACCAGAACAAATCTACTAGTATTTCCATAGACCATACATGGATCAGGAACTACAAAGGGTTGACAAGCCCTAACTTATCTATTTTTGTTATTTATTTTTTGCCTTCAGAACAGTAATCACCATGGGTGAAGTTTTGAAAAATTTGAATATGTAAATAATAATGTATATGATCAGATATTATCAGCACACCCTTCTCTATGTTTTTTGTATAGATTTCTACAGTACAAAATAGTTCTCAGATGACCACGATCAATTTTCTGCATATGGCTATGGCATTTACAACATGCATTTTTCCTTGATAATGAAAATTACAATACTTTTCCCTTGGAAAAAAAAATGTTTTGGAATACCCAAAATCTAAAAGAAAATTCTGAATTTTGGAATAAAACACTGAATATTTGAAAATAAAGAAGAACAACATTCAAATATTTGTGGAAACCCTCAAAACAAAGCCTTTATTAATATGAAAAAGAAAATGCTTCAACAATATATAGGATAAAATGGCTTTTCCTGCCAATGGGCGATTGACTCACTGGTGAGGTCAACAAGTGTTTTTTTGTCCACTAGGGTTCCATTCTCACTTTGATCTAAAGGGATTAGATTGGGTGTATGTCCTGAGCAATTTTGGCAGAATAAATACCCCTCAGAGTTCACAAAATAAATACTCCTGAGATTTCACAACTTGAGCCAATAAATACCCCTCAAAAATTGCACCTTAGACCAATGAAAGTTTGCTCCATGGTGCAGCCAATAGAGGCACATTTTTTGAAGCATTACCCCAAAATTCTTTCCTAGATAGCTTTAGATGTGAATCCATGCCTATCCAAGAGGAATATGGACACTACACTTGACCTAGGAATATGTTTCTCACAGATTACCCACATGAAAACATTCCCAAATATACTTTTGTATCAGGCTTCAGAGCCCGTCTAAATCCTTCAAGCAGGCTCACTTATCTCTTACATGTGGGATAACCAACTTTACACAATAAACCTTATTTTGTTAAAATTTCAATTTAATACAACTAATTTTTGTTACCCTAAAGCTGCCATTCAACCTTAAATTTCTCTTTAAAACTAGTTGGCTCTTCTAACTCCAAACTAATTCTTCATAAATCCATGAAGCCTATAAACATGTGGCATGAATAGTTCAACGACATGTGATAATTTGTAAGTAGCACCCTAGAAATAACAAAGGTGGATATTTTCCCTCGGACCTGAGGCAAACTTCTAAAGACAATGTTAATGGATTCTCACCTTTTATTCAGAATGGGCAAGGCATACATTAGTCCTGGACTTCTCACAGTCTCTGTTTTATTCCTCTAATAAGTCTCACATGAAGCAACAAATATTTTTCACCTCTTATTAGAGTCCATTCTAAAAGAAATTACTCTTGTTGTTGTATGTCTTAAAGAAGCCAGTGTGACTAACAGCATGTGAGGAATGGCATTCTACTAAGACATTTGCTTTGATTTGGAACTAGGTTCAAGGTATATAGGGTATGTCGATAAGTGTAACTCATGTTGGAACTTCTTACACATGTAAGGTGTGAATGTGTGAGAAGTGGTTCAAGACAACTTTTGGTGACCACCTAGTAAAACTGTGAAATAATACCATCTTGTAATTTTACTTAGTAAATAAAAGTGAAAGATCAATTTCACTAGATCTCCTAAGTCTTAAAAATCTAAATGAAATATTCAGATATTTTTGGAATATTAGTGATTTGTATTTGATCTAATCTTATCTGTACACATAATTGTTTGAGAAAATGTGGTTTCTCAGATTAAAGAGATTAGTTGCTAAGATAGTGGAGATTAATTTTCTCAATTAGAGCCTAAGAGCATAAATAAAACAAGATGAGAGAAGTTGTATGCAAACATTTTTGGACATCAAAAAGATGAGATCAAAGAAAGATTAGCTGAGCAGATCCAAAGCACAGGAGAGGACCCAAGGTCACATCAGAATCCACATTGAACAGTGTTGTATAACAATTCAGTAATGTGTGGGTTTGAGTATCCAGCAAGGAGATAGAGCATATATGAGTGTCCAGGAAGTTGAAAACCTCAGTTTTGATGTATCCTTGTAAGTTTTGATCATTAATGATAAGCTGATTTGAAAAAATGAATTATGTGTGTACTTGAAAAGCTATTATGAGTCCACTTTTTAGGTTTTCCAGTTATATGTGTGATTGTTGCATGTTCAGAATTTTATTCAGTTATTAAAGTAATTCAAGATCTAAGTTATTTGAGGAGGAAACACAGGATAGTTTTCCTCTTGAATTAGAAAAATTTTACATGGTATAAGAGGATCATCTGTAATTTAGATCCTCAAGGGTTTACAACAATAGATCAACTACTAGAATCAAAGACCAGCAGTTAGAGGGTTTCATTATTGTTTCTTGAAGGAATAACCACTCTTGCGGGTATATTTTTGTTGTTTTATTTTCATATCTGAGAAGTTTGTAAAATAGATTGCAGAGATGGCAGCATCAAGTCTCAGATTTGAGGACAAATTAGATGGTGCCTCCAGATAGGTGTCATGAAAAGTCAAGGTAACATTGTTTCTGAAAGAAAACAATCTCTAAGATATTGTCAAGGATGTTATAATTCAGTGTATAGATCTGCATGGATTGGCATCACATAAAAATAAGGATGCGAAGGCCTAAATTACTTCAGGAAAGGGTCCAAACTTTGCCTCAGGAAAAAATGATGAAATCTACCTCAGGAAGGTCAAACTGCATACACGATTGAAGATGTTTTCATGTACGATTGTTGCAAATGCTGGTGTGGAAGGTGCAGTGGTTGTTGGGAAATTACTGAGCAATATAATCTTGACCTTGGCTATGATGTTGACTAAGGTGAATACATTGATAAGGTGAAGGAAGCGATTATTGATCCCCTGAAAGTGATCAGATCTGTTTTGGTTGATGCTCTAAGTGTTTCTTCATTGTTAACCACAACAGAGTGCATCATTGTTGTGATTCTTAAGGATAAGAAGGAAGTCCCCGGTATGAGAGACGGTATGGGTGGAATAGACTACTAAAGAGCATATCTAGACCAGCATGCCTTCTGTGTGGTGTCATGCTCCAAAAGTAGGGTTAAAGTTTAGGTTGTCTAGTGTCCTAGTTTTGAAGGTTAAACTTTTGTTCAATTAGTTTAAACCTTGTTATTGTCTTGAGCTTTACATTTCCCATTACTGGGAGAAATTGCTTGTGTATTCAATCTAACTAAAAGGAAAATTTGTCGATTGAAGTGCCCTGCAGTTCGACCACCTATCTCTTCTGCACGGAGAAAGCGTAATCCTTATTAAGGAGGGACTAGAGAAATGTTTTATGTTTTCACCTACTGGAGATGATAATTTATTCAAAGAGCTAATTTTTTAGAAGAAGAAAAAAATACCTATTTTAGGCAAAAACCATGAAACATCGAACCTTGAAAAAATACATGGAAGATCGGGCCTCGCAGAAAGAACGGATGTAACTGCATAGCTTGTAAACATGTCTTATGGTGTGGAAGGGTTATTGCCAGAAGCACCTGACATGTTAATTCTCCGTGATACTCCCCGAGGATAATGGAGTTAATCATCTATCTATAAATGTATGCACCAGCTAATGCTCCTTGAACAGTTCATCTGTTTGCTGAAAAGTGTCCCAAAATGCTTCAACACCAAATTGTTCTAGAAGTGCTTGAAATTTGAAAATTTACCACCAAATTGTTTGAAAAGTGCCCGATCGATTTTTTATTTATGTAATAATTACATAATTTTAATGTGTTAATTAGGATCTATTGATTTAATATTTTTTTATTTTATTTTGTTTAATTTAATGTGTTAATCAAAATTTATTGATTCAATATATATTAATTATATATATTTTAAAAAAATTATCTTGATAATATAAATATATTTTTAATAAAATATATAAATTAAAAAATTGAGATGTATTTTCAAAATTTTTAGATTTTTGCAGGGAATGAAAGCACTAGCCCAGCTTTAAGTTCTTTTATGCGAGTCTGTTGGAGGGAATCATTTATGCTAATATTTATCATTGGATTCAACATAAGTTGGAAGATGAATCAAGTAGTTTGAGAATAGAAGTACACCAATCTAGACCTGTTTTAAACCCTTAAACATCCACCATAATTGAGGCAATGTTAAGAGGATTACCCGCTGAGCTGAATTTAGAAAGTGAATTTTCTCAAGGCTTGAGGTGTAAGTTGGAACAACCATTATAAGTAGAATCTAATGAGCTTATCATGACCTCATTATAAATAGATGTGGATTTATTAAATGAGAGCTACCATCTTGGCACATGTTTCTATTTTGAAGAGTTTGTTAGATTGGTTGATGGAATGTCCCACCTTGAGAGTATGTGGAAAGCACAATTGGTACATTGCACTCTAAGGACAAAAAATCTATTTGGATAACACTCCCTTACTCTCAACCTCCTAATTATTTGAAGGTGACCTTGGAAAGTAGATGAGCTTGTTGATATAGGCTATATGATGAGCGTTTGAAATTATGAATGATAAATAGTTTGAAAAATCAGTGCCAAATCTCTCATTACCTAATGACAGATCTAAATATCAACTTAGAAAAATATATGTTGAAACATATTGCAAGTAGTTTGCACATGTAGTTTTCTGCCCTTACTAACCATTATAGAATTACAGTGCCAGAGAGAGGGTCTCAACAGACACGCAGGTGGAAAATACTTATCTATCACATAAAAAACATAATCATGGGCTTTGGTATGTCCAAATATGTCTCAAACCTTGTTGGAAATACTGGGGGGTCGGGTGAATTGATACTTCTTACAATTGATATATTATGTTAGTTAAAAAGTTAAGCTAGAACATAAGAAGTAGAACAAAAGTAATAATTTTATTAGATATAGTGAGCACTTTGATTCTCATTTATAAATATGGTATCCAACTTGTAATATAAGTTCTTTAATTCTTCGAGGCGCCAACCATGAATGAGGAAAAAAAGCCTCTTATGCCAATCCAGAAGCCAACCTGGTCAATATGAGGACATCAATGCTCTTAGGTTGAAGCCTTTAACTATACTTAAAAAGAAAAAAGAAAAACGTTATCAAAATACTTCAAAATCATTCCTTCAAGATGTCTACCATATAAACCTCTTGTAAAAGTAGGGAATCGTCCTGTATCTTGTTCTTTTTTTAAATCCTTGAACTTCTGAAGTCTCGTCTCTGTAGTAGACCAATTAGTTAACATACCACCAAGCCATTTTCTATTTACATAATGACATCGAGCTTCTGTAGCAACTGATGCTACTAAATCAGTTGCTTGATATTTCGTATCGACTATCAGGAATTGTTTTCCTCTACCTGCTATATCAAACAACAAATCACAAGCTTCTGATAAAGAACGAGCAGTTTTAGCCAGATTTATAATATGAGTATCTTTACGCTCTGTAAAAATGTAAGGTGCCATCTTAGGGTTCCATTTCCTAGTTTTATGCCCTAAATGAACTCTTGCTTCCATCGTCTCTTCCAAATCAATGTTCCAATATCTTTTGCTCATTCTCATTCGCTTTCCTCCCCAAAATAGCGAAATAAAATGTATTGTAATATCTAATTATTCCAACGGAATCAATTACATCTCAAAGATTGTCTGTCTGTCTAGTACGTGATAGAAACGTTCTCACTCATAGAATATTTGATATTCTTCCTATTATAGAAGAGATATTCATGAACATAACAAGAAATCTATTTCTCAAGACTCTTTCTCAAGACTATTTTAATTGTTGTTTTAATATATTGTGATATTTGTGAGAATTGTCTTGAAAGGAAAAAAAATCTACTTTGTCATGATGAAATAAAATGTCCTACACTTTGTTGCTAAATAGATTCCTATTCCCTATTCTTGGATCTATTCCGTTTCGTTTCCCTGAATGGTGAATATGTTTCCTAGTACCAGCAGGTATCATCCCCCCGGGAATAACATTTTCCTTCAAGCCTTTCAACCAATCGATGCGACCTTGTAGAGCAGCTTTAGCTAAGACCCGAGCAGTTTCTTGGAAACTCGCTTCGGATATAAAACTTTGAGTATTCAGAGATGCCCTTGTTATTCCTAATAACGTGGTTTGATAGTAGATTGCCTCTTTCAGAGCACGATCCATTCTCTGTGCTCGTGATAATACAATGAGTTCCCCCGGTGAAAAAACATTAGCCATTCCATCTTCTGAAATTAAGACTTTTGATGTCATTTGGCGTACAATAACCTCTATATGATTATCACCAATTCGTACCCCTTGGGATCGGTAAACTTTTTGATTCTGATTGACCAAATGAATCTGACTTTGTTCCATAGTTATCCTAACGCTTATGAATAACCCCCAAAGACTTCCAAGAAATCTTGTCATATCTCCGGTCCAATTTTCAAAACTTTCTTTCAGATTCATCAATATTGAATTATTCAAATAGGCTTCTGAAAATTGTTCAACTTTAGGAAGACCTTGAATTATATCACTGGATTTGAACCTTTCATATATCAATGTTATCAATGTATCTCCTTTGTCAAGAATTTCTCCATAATGACTATGGACAGTCGCTTTTCGAGTAGCCAAATAAGGTTTAGCTGATCTAATGACTAAAAATTCCTCATCAACTGCTATAATTTGACCAGATTCAGGGAGTGGTTCATCCTCGGATATCCATACACTTTCAGGAATCAATTGTCGAAGACTAACTACTGGAAATGTTATTTCGCAGAATTCGGATTCGGATGAGGAAGAGCACCAATTTGGACCCAATAGATTGGAAATGATGTTCTTGCACGGATCGAAATGTTAAATTATCATATTTTTTCCATGAAATAATATTTAGGTACTTGGAAAGTATTGAAATAATTGTGGAAAATGGAATGTTTCTTTGATAATACTTTTTTATAAGTTAAAAAATGGGAGGATGGAAAATGGTTGGTTATACTATGTAAATTACCCAAGAGACCTGAAAATTCAATGATTTTTCTCATAGGATCCTTTCTATTTGATTGATTTCCCGTATCATAACATTTAGAATCATTGAATAGAACGATTCGAAAATAGTCGGATGGTGATAGAACCATAAAAGATCGACTCTCTTCTTCCCCATTAGATAATGAACAAATAGTTCCTTGATGCTTACTAATTAATTGACTCGCCCCATTGGAAGATAAAAGATTAGTGTGGTCCAAATTGTTATGGAACATCAAATTTGGACTTGTTTTATTGTCCCTTCTCCCCATGAAAAAAGGGGGGTATTTCATCAAGCTAATTTGAACCATATTGTTAACGATCTTATTTGTTCTTACTGAAATAAGAGAAACATAAGCCTCAGATTCTATAGAATCTATTTGTTCCCAATCAAATCCTATACAAGTTCGAACCAATGGAATACTTATATCACTCATTACTTGGATTCGTTCACCGTCTTCATACGAAATAGAATAGCTAATTTGAATCTGCAAGTTGTCCCCTTCCCTCGATAAATCTAGGGAAAACGGTGTTGTCATATTCGACCCATCAGGTATTCCATGTTCTAAGTTAGAATATCCAAAAATGGAATTTCTCTGTAGAATACCACTTTTGGGTATTCTAAGAATCACATCAGGACAAGGTATTATTCTTTTTTCCCATTCTTTATCACACTGCAATGAGACGATGAATCGATTCATTTGCTTTTTCCCCTTAATATTGTAATTATTACAGTAAAAGACATAAATAGAGTCTCAATGGTTGTTGGATATGGTCCGATCAGTTTCTGTTTCTGAATAACTGAAGATTTGTTCTTCCTTCTCATAGCAATTTGAGTCACCTGATCAATGTTCCACTTGATCCACGTAAGAATCGGAAAGTGATTGATGTTTGGCAACAAAAGGTTGAACATATACTTGATCCTGATACTTATGAAATGGAAAGGGTACTACATGGGATCCGTATATACCTCCCGATAATATCCATAGATAACCAATCCTGAGTATAGGATGAACATTACCCTGTACATATTCAGGTGCACGACACACATTGGTACTCCAATGCATTTCTCCTTCTAAGTCAGAATATATATTTTTGCGAACTTTTTCCTTGAAGGAAGATGTTCTAGCACGAACCTCGGCAATAAGCTATTCCGATTCCACATATTGATCATTCTGAACTAAAAGAAAACTTTGTGGCGGAATGGTTAAGTTCTGTACTTGATCCTGACCATCAATAGTAATGGATAAGTTATTATGACATAGATAAGCAGGATGTCCATTACGTGTACGTGTGGGATAAACCAAATTTTCATTGAATTCAATCTTTCCATTGAAAGGGGCTCGTATATGTTCTGCAATATCACTAGTAAATACCCCCCTGGTATGAAAAGTCCTTAGTGTTAGTTGTGTTCCTGGTTCTCCAATGGATTGGCCCGCAATAATACCTACTGCTTCTCCTAATTCAATCAAGTGACTGTGAGTAGTACTCCGACCATAACATAATTGACAAATCCGAGATATACTCTTGCAAGTAATGTTGGAAATAATACTGAGAGGGGGGGTGAATCAGTATTATCTAGCAATTTACCAAATCTTCCTTATTTGATCTTTTGAAATATTCTTGCATATCAGTACCATAAAACAATGAGCATGAATAAAGAAAATAGACAGTCACACCGAAGAACACAAGATGTAAGGTGGAAACCCAATGCGGGAGAAAAACCACCTGCTGCAATAATGTCTCTATCTTCTTTCAAGAAATTCTTTTTACAATGATTTTGTACTGGTGCAGTCCTTTACCAGCACGCAGGCTGCAACCTGCAAAGAGCTACAACTCTTTCTCGTTTTCCAGACTTCTCCTGGAAGGGAGCTACAACCCCCTACTTCTTTTCATGAAGAATCAAATGATCAACAAGTATACAACAGATACAGTCTACTACAGATATCAGATCAGTTATTACAGAAACAACCCAGAACACCTTATGAACAGAAATATACAGTTAACAGATCATCTTAAGACAGGGACGCATATTTTCTTTCTGTGGCCTGCGACTGGACGCAGTATACCTTATGCTGTTCTGCGTGCAGACGCACTGTTCCTTTTTGCTTGTCTGTGACCGATGCACACATCAACACTATCGCGCCGCGTCTTTCGCTTCAGAGACGCACCCAATACCACAGTCGCGCCGCGTCCTTCGCTTCAGAGACGCACCTGATCCTTTACTGTACTGCGTCCCGGCGCACTTTCCCTTCACTGAATCTGCGTCCCTTTAGATATAGAAGATAAGAGGACTTCAGAACCAACCCAAACACTCAGATCCACAGATCTGATCATGCGCCATATAGATCGTAGTCCATTAGAAGATTTACCCTTAAAGATATGGACTAGATCTCACCAAGAGATGATCAACCAAGATGATGCATAATCCAAATGAACTCCTTTGCTTTATATAGGCAAGCTTCTCCCCAAAGCGTGGAACAATACCACGAGCCGACACCATAGAAACACACAACCGTCGGCTAGATACCACACAAGAAACCCCCACGAGCTTTTCTCTACCTTGAAATGTGTGCACTGGGCGGACGCACCTTCTGAACGGCTGGCCAGCGTCCCTGGACGCGGGTTCTGTATGGTATACCTGCGGGGACGCACTTGCTGAACATATTTCCTGCGTCCTTCTTGATTTACCACCTGAATGAGTTTGCCATCAAGGACAACACCTGAATCATAATGCCAACAAACTCCCCCTTTGGACTTGATGGCAACCACATAATCTTCAGCGTCATCATTCTCCCCCTTTGACATCAAGGGCAAAGGGTATGCTCCCCCTATGCTCATGCTTCTCCAGATCTGTAACCAGAAATCCATCATGAAGGAGACAGAGACATATTGCAGCTATTTCCAAGATCTCCTTCTCCATAATGCCAACAATGCATTATGTGCTCCCCCTGAGCCTATACCATCAATAGGAAGATGATCAACAGTGAGATGATGCATCAACAACCCCCAGCTTTTGCCTGAGGTATTCAAAAGTGTCTCTGGGCAATGGTTTGGTGAAAATATCAGCAACTTGTTCCTTAGAAGGAACATACTCCAACTTGACCTTCTGTTCAAGTACTTGTTCCCGGAGAAAATGGTACTTGATTGGTATGTGCTTGGTTTTTGAATGCATAACCGGATTCTTTGAGATGCTGATTGCACTTGTGTTGTCACATAAGATAGGAATAGGAGGTGTACAAGTGATTTGATAATCCTGCAAAGTCTGCATCATCCAAAGAAGTTGGGTGCAACAAGATGCAGCCGCAACATATTCCGCTTCAGCTGTAGACAAGGCAATTGAACTCTGTTTCTTGCTGAACCAAGATACCAGTCTGGGACCCATAAAGAATGCACCACCACTTGTGCTTTTCCTGTCATCCACGCTTCCGGCCCAATCTGCATCTGTATAAGCATGAAGAGTGAGATCTGTATCTCTAGGATACCATAGGCCATAATTTTGAGTCCCTTGAAGATATTTGAAGATTCTCTTTACTGCTTGAAGATGAGTCTCCTTTGGATTTGCCTGAAACCTTCCAACTATTCCAACTGCATGCATGATGTCTGGTCGGGTACCTGTCAAATATAGAAGACTTCCAATCATAGATCTGTAGGTTGGTTGATGAACTGCTGCAGATTCGTCATTTGCACTGAGACTACATCCTGTAACCATGGGTGTACATACTGGTTTTGCATCTTCCATGCCATATTTCTTCAAAATCTGCTTGAGATACTTGGTTTGAGATAAAAGGATTCCTCCTTTCTTTTGTTGGATTTGCAAACCAAGGAAGTATGTCAGTTCTCCTAGCAAGGACATCTCAAATTCTTTCTGCATGACTGAGGCAAAGCTTTGACTCATAGCTTCTTCATTACTGCCAAAAATAATGTCATCTACATACACAACAAGTATTAGTAATTTGTCATTTTCAACTTTTATATAAAGATTGCTATCTGCTGAACCTTTTGAAAAACCTTGTTGATGAAGATATTTGTCCAACCGGTAGTACCAAGCCCTTGGAGCTTGTTTGAGACCATAGAGAGCCTTTTTTAATCGGCATACAAGATTTGGATCGTTTCCAAGAATGAAACCATCTGGCTGTTCAATGTACACTTCTTCATCCAAATCTCCATTCAGAAAAGCTGATTTCACATCCATTTGAAATACTTTGAAGTTTTGACAACTTGAGAGAGCAAGAAACATTCGGATGGCCTCAAGTCTTGCAACAGGAGCAAAAGTTTCTTCAAAGTCTATTCCTTCTTGCTGTGCATACCCTTTACAAACAAGTCTGGCTTTGTTTCTAATTACTTCTCCATTTTCATTCAATTTATTTTTGAAAACCCATTTTGTTCCGATAACATTCTTATCCTTTGGTCTAGGAACCAGCTCCCAAGTGTTGTTCTTTTCGATTTGCTCAAGTTCTTCATCCATTGCTTTCACCCAACATTCATCTTTGCATGCTTCTTTCACATTTTGTGGTTCAGTAGAGGAGAGTAATGCCAAATAACTTGAAGCTTCTGCAACAGTTCTTCTAGTTTGTATACCTGCTTCTTTTTGTCCCATGATCTGAGATTCTGGATGGTTCTTTTGAACATATCTGGATGGAGTCTTTTCTTCTATTCTTGTTCTTTCTTCTGCTTCTTCGTGAGGTCCGTCTTGAAATTGTTCTTGCGGTTCTTCTTCTTCATCATTCTGTCTTTGAGGGTAGCTTTCATCTTCTTCAATGTCTTCACGATGTATTTGCCTAGGAATGTATCCTTTCTCATCAACCACTACATCAATGCTTTCAACAATTCTGCCAAGTCTTTTATTGTAGCATTTGTATGCTTTGCTATGTGGAGAGTAGCCAAGAAGAATTCCTTCATCTGCTCTAGGATCAAGTTTGCCAAGCTGCTCCTCAGTATTTTTGATATAGCATTTGCTCCCAAAGATTTTGAAGTGCTTTACCGAAGGAGTTTTACCACTCCAGAGCTCATGAGGAGTTTGAGTGCTATTCACTCGGACATTTGTCTTGTTGAGAATAATAACTGCCGCATGTGCAGCTTCACCCCAGAAGGTTGCAGGAGTTCCTGATTCATCAAGCATAGCACGAGCCATTTGCTGGATTGTTCTGTTCATTCTTTCCACTACTCCATTTTGCTGAGGAGTTCTAGCTGTAGAAAATTCTCTCCTTATTCCATGTTCATCACAGAAATCGAAAAATTCATTTGAAGTAAATTCTCCACCTCTGTCGGATCTGAGGCACTTAATCTTGTGACCTGATTCATTTTCAGCCAAGGCTTTGAAGGATTTGAATTTTTCGAAAGCTTCATCTTTGTGCTTCATAAGTCCTAACCAAACAAACCTGGAGAAATCGTCAATAAATAATATCAAGTATTCCTCTCCTCTAGGTGTTCTTTTTCTGAATGGTCCACATACATCTGTATGAACTAGCTCAAGAGGCATGCTGGCTGATCCTTCTTTTTCTGGAAAGTTAGTTCTAGTCTGTTTTCCAAACTGACATGATCTGCATATGGTGTTGTCAGGAATTTTGATATCTGGAAGATCGCGAACTGCCTGATATTTGCAAGCTTTCCTTATTTGTGAGAAGCTTAGATGTCCCAACCTTCGATGCCATAACCAGTGCTCTTCATCCTTGCTTAGATAGCATTGTTGTTGTTCTTCATCAAAAATGTATAGATTATTTGAAGTTCTTTTTCCTTTGAGAACTGTTTTACCTGTATCAAGATCACGAACAAGACATCCATTTGATCTGAATATAACCTCGGTTCTTTGATCACACATCTGGCTTACACTTAGAAGATTATGCTTTAGTCCATCAACAAACAAAACATTTCCAGCCTTAACATCTTCTTTTAAAGGAGCAATACCTTTTCCTTTTATAGTTGCAGGAGTATCATTTCCAAAAGAGACTTTCTTTCCCTTTTCTAAATTAGAATAAGATTCAAGTTTTTCTTTATCACCTGTCATGTGCTTTGAACATCCACTGTCAATGTACCATAGATTTTCTTGTCCTTCTGCATAGAATGCTATCCCACATCTTTCTGTTTGAGGTTCCTTTATTTTCCATGTTTTGGTGCCTGAGGTTTGTTCCCTTTTTTGTTCTTGTACCTTTTTTTTCGGAAACCTGCTTCTGCATTCAACATCTTCATGTCCAAAATTATTGCAAATAGAGCATTCAACTTCATTTTCAAGAGCTGAAAAATTGTTATAGGTCCTTTTTGTAATCCCTGTCATGCTTCTTTGTTTTTGAGCTTCCCTAGTCATGATTGTTTTATACGCAACACATTGGGCTGCTTTGTGACCAAAGTTATGGCAAGAAAAGCATTGTCCATTGAAGAAGTTTCTGCGATTATTGAATCTACCAGCCGACTGATTGTAATTTCTATTTTCATCTATTCTTGAACCAAATTGAGAAGATTTTACCTGTGGCTGGCTTTTGTTCACCCTTAAGCTGGATTGCCCCTGATAGTTTGAAGTTTGTCCCTGCTTTACCTGATGATCTTCCTTGTGTTCTTGCTCATTTCTTCTTGCAGCATCAAGATAACTTTTTGAAGTGGAAGCTTGAGAAGTTTCTCCATTGTAGCCCAGACCTGTCTTATTTAGTGGAGACCGCTGCACACTGATAATCTCATTCAACGTTTCAGATCCTTTGACAAACTTGAGATTAATAGTTTTTGTTTTCTCAATTTCTTTTCTAAGACAAACAATTTCACCTTCTAATTTTTCAAGATGTTTTTCCTTTTCATCAATCTGAAATTGTAGAGTATCAATAATCATGTTCTTTTCTTCTATACATCTCTTGAGTCTAGTAATTTCATCATAAAGGTTATCCACATCTATAGCATCCTCATAATTATCATCTTCAAATGCCATTAACAATCTATATTTGTTACCTTGTTCATCTTCATCACTGTTTGATAAGCCATCGCTATCTTCATGGGTGTAGTAGCTTTTCTTATTTGTACCCTGTTTCTTGTTCCATCTAACTGGTTCCTTTCCTTTATCCTTATAAGAGCATTTTGCAGCATAATGACCTACTCTTCCACAAGCAAAACATTTGAAAGGTAGCTTACCTCTGAACCTTCCAGAACCCCTTTGAAGATTTCTGACAAAGTTTGATTCTTCTTCTTCTTCTTCTGGAACATGACTTGCTTCATAGTGATCTTCTTTGCCTGATGCTTTAAAAGCAGCTTCCCTTCTGTCTGATGGCCCTCCCTTTCTCATTTCATAAGCAGTTAGAATTCCATGCAGCTGAGACATAGTGAGAACACGGAGATTTTCCTTTTCTTCTACTGCAGATACTTTAGATTCAAACTTGGGAGATAAAGATCTTAGAATCTTTTGAACTACTATAGTCTCTTTTATTTCTTCACCCAAATTTTTCATACAATTAACAATCTCATCTACCCGAAGAAAATAATTAGCCACACTTTCATCATTATACATCTTGAGAGTCTCATATTGAATCCTGAGAGTTTGAAGTTTAGCTTCTTTTACCTGTTCATCTCCTTCATAGCTGGTGATCATTTTGTCCCATATCTCTTTTGCTGATTTGAAGTGCATGACCTTCATGAACTCTGTTTGAGATATACTTCCTAATAGAGTACTGACTGCTTTTGCATTTGTTTCATACTGCTTTTTCTCAGCTGGATCTGTAGGAGTAACTGAAGGAAAGGCATAGCCTGATTCTACAATGTTCCAAACTTCTGTACCAAGAGATTGAAGATATGCAGTAACTCTTACCTTCCAATAATTGAAGTTTGTTCCATCAAAGACGGGTGGCCTGATTGATGCTTCTCTCTCGTAGTTGCTCATGATGATCGATCTACCTTCAAGCGATCACGCTGTTCTGAAGGACCTGCTCTGATACCAATTGTTGGAAATAATACTGAGAGGGGGGGTGAATCAGTATTATCTAGCAATTTACCAAATCTTCCTTATTTGATCTTTTGAAATATTCTTGCATATCAGTACCATAAAACAATGAGCATGAATAAAGAAAATAGACAGTCACACCGAAGAACACAAGATGTAAGGTGGAAACCCAATGCGGGAGAAAAACCACCTGCTGCAATAATGTCTCTATCTTCTTTCAAGAAATTCTTTTTACAATGATTTTGTACTGGTGCAGTCCTTTACCAGCACGCAGGCTGCAACCTGCAAAGAGCTACAACTCTTTCTCGTTTTCCAGACTTCTCCTGGAAGGGAGCTACAACCCCCTACTTCTTTTCATGAAGAATCAAATGATCAACAAGTATACAACAGATACAGTCTACTACAGATATCAGATCAGTTATTACAGAAACAACCCAGAACACCTTATGAACAGAAATATACAGTTAACAGATCATCTTAAGACAGGGACGCATATTTTCTTTCTGTGGCCTGCGACTGGACGCAGTATACCTTATGCTGTTCTGCGTGCAGACGCACTGTTCCTTTTTGCTTGTCTGCGACCGACGCACACATCAACACTATCGCGCCGCGTCTTTCGCTTCAGAGACGCACCCAATACCACAGTCGCGCCGCGTCCTTCGCTTCAGAGACGCACCTGATCCTTTACTGTACTGCGTCCCGGCGCACTTTCCCTTCACTGAATCTGCGTCCCTTTAGATATAGAAGATAAGAGGACTTCAGAACCAACCCAAACACTCAGATCCACAGATCTGATCATGAGCCATATAGATCGTAGTCCATTAGAAGATTTACCCTTAAAGATATGGACTAGATCTCACCAAGAGATGATCAACCAAGATGATGCATAATCCAAATGAACTCCTTTGCTTTATATAGGCAAGCTTCTCCCCAAAGCGTGGAACAATACCACGAGCCGACACCATAGAAACACACAACCGTCGGCTAGATACCACACAAGAAACCCCCACGAGCTTTTCTCTACCTTGAAATGTGTGCACTGGGCGGACGCACCTTCTGAACGGCTGGCCAGCGTCCCTGGACGCGGGTTCTGTATGGTATACCTGCGGGGACGCACTTGCTGAACATATTTCCTGCGTCCTTCTTGATTTACCACCTGAATGAGTTTGCCATCAAGGACAACACCTGAATCATAATGCCAACAAGTAAAGGGGGTTCGTATATATATTGGTTGTGTTCGAAGGTTTATTAATTGATTGGCAAGTCCAACTCCAATATCCTGATTGCGCGTGGCAATGCATCTCCTATTTATATATATATATCGTCTGCTAGCACACGGCCAATCAGTATTTGTGTTCGTACAACAATTTCATTTATGTCCCTCTCTCGACCTCGAATGGGACTTACGAAAATACCTTGGATAGTGCCACAATCTGTTCTACGTACTATAATGTGTTGAACTACTTCAACAAGTCTACGTGTGAGGTATCCAGCATCTGCTGTTCATACATCAGTATCCACAACTCCTTTACGAGCCCCATAACAGGAAATAATATATTCTGTTAAAGAGAGCCCTTCACGTAAATTATGACGAATGGGTAGATCGATGATTTTTCGTTGAGGATCTGACATTAATCCTCTCATACCTACTAATTGGTGAACCTGAGATGTACTTCCCCTAGCTCTTGAGAAGGACATCACATGTACTGGATTTAAGGGATCAGTCATGCTAAAATTCGGATTCATTTCTTTTCTCAAATATTCATTGGTAGCATACCATATCTCAATCGATTGACGTAATTTTTCCACTACGTGTACATTCCCATAATGATTTTGTTTCTCCGAAATAGAACCTTTTTGCTCTGCATCTTGGACGAGCCATCCTTTGGAAGGCGCTGTTAAAATATCATCAATTCCTAATGAAATAGCTGTATCATGAGCTTGTTGAAAACCCGAAGTCTTGAGTTGATCCAAGATATGTGATGTATATGTCATTCCGAAGTGATCTATTAATCTGCTAATAAGCTTTTTAATGGCAGTTTTATCCATCACTTTATTATAAAAGGGAAAATTATCAAAGGGCAATCTAGTTCGTTCCTTCATATGGAAAAATCTCCATATTTTCATGAGCAGGATTAAGCAATGGGTTCAAGCCTGTTATTCGAAGGCTTCCTCGATCTCTATATCTGCACTAATGAAAAAATCATAAGATCAATAACATTAGATCCTGAGAGCTAGTAGTGATTTATTTGGGTGTTCAGAACAGGCAAACCCTTGTATGGCTTATTCCATTTCTCGATTGAAACGAGTACGACCAATAGTTGTTTGAATGTATATATTAAGGATTTCTCCCATTCTACCTTTTCTTATTCAATAATGTTCATGGATTTTGTGGAAAGTACCCAAAGATTCGTATTGAACTTCTATAGGGGCTTCTTGGTTTACTGAGGTAATGATACGTAACTCCACTTCCCCCCACCGGAGCCATAAGGGGCTGTATAAGTCAATTCGTTTCTGTCGGTAAGCTCTGAGCACATCATCATAACTATAAAAGGAAGGTTTCTTACAAGAAAAGCTTTTATTTTCCGAGTGATACGGATGGTACCTATTCCCATAAATACCTTGACTATTTTGGACCGTTGATATATAAATTCCAAGAAGCATATCCTGAGTCGGTATAGAAATAGGATCCCCGATAGTTGGAGAAAAAAGATTTGTCTCAGAAAACATGAGTAAACGAGCCTCTGCTCTAGCTTCCAGAGATAAAGCTACATGGATAGCCATCTGATCTCCGTCGAAGTCTGCATTAAATCCCCCACAAACCGATGGATGTAAACGAATGGCACGTCCTTCTACTAAAATAGGTTGAAACGTTTGTATTCCCAATTTGTGTAAGGTAGGTGCTCGATTCAACAATATGGGATGTCCTTGCATAACCTCTTGAAGTACTTCCCATACAATGGGTCCCTTATCTCGAATCATACTTTTAGCAGTTCTTAGGTTGGGAGCAATATGTCGTCCAATGAGACTACGAATTAAAAATGCTTGAAAAAGCTCTATTGCTATTTCTGAGGGTAATCCACATTGGTATAATGATAGAAAGGGACCCACCACAATAACGGAACGACTTGAATAATCAACTCGTTTTCCTAGTAAATTTTTATGAAATCTTCCCTCTTTGCCTTCGATCACATCTGAGAACGATTTATAAGGCCTATTATGACTGTCTCTCATTGGTTGTCCGCAGATACCATTATCGAGACAATCCATTCTCTGTGCTCGTGATAATACAATGAGTTCCCCCGGTGAAAAAACATTAGCCGTTCCATCTTCTGAAATTAAGACTTTTGATGTCATTTGGCGTACAATAACCTCTATATGCTTATCACCAATTCGTACCCCTTGGGATCGGTAAACCTTTTGAATCTGATTGACCAAATGAATCTGACTTTGTTCCATAGTTATCCTAGCGCTTATGAATAACCCCCAAAGACTTCCAAGAAATCTTGTCATATCTTCGGTCCAATTTTCAAAACTTTCTTTCAGATTCATCGATATTGAATTATTCAAACGGGCTTCTGACAATTGTTCAACTTTAGGAATACCTTGAATTATATCACTGGATTTGAACCTTTCATATATCAATGTTATCAATGTATCTCCTTTGTCAAGAATTTCTCCATAATGACTATGGACAGTCGCTTTTCGAGTAGCCAAATAAGGTTTAGCTGATCTAATGACTAAAGATTCCTCATCAACTACTATAATTTGACCAGATTCGGGGAGTGGTTCATCCTCGGATATCCATACACTTTCAGGAATCAATTGTCCAAGACTAACTACTGGAAATGTTTTTTTGCAGAATTCAGATTCGGATAAGGAAGAGCACCAATTTGGACCCAATAGATTAGAAATGATGTTCCTGCATGGATTGAAATGATAAATTATCATATTTTCGTCCATGAAATAATATTTAGGTACTTGGAAAGTATTGAAAGAATTGTGGAAAGTGGATTGTTTCTTTGATAATACTTTTTTATAAGTTAGAAAATGGGAGGATGGAAAACAGTTGGTTATACTATGTAAATTACCCAAGAGACCTGAAAATTCAATGATTTTTCTCATAGGATCCTTTCTATTTGATTGATTTCCCGTATCATAACATTTAGAATCATTGAATAGAATTATTCGAAAATAGTCGGATGGTGATAGAACCATAAAAGATCCACTCTCTTCTTCCCCATTAGATAATGAACAAATAGTTCCTTGATGCTTACTAATTAATTGACTCGCCCCATTGGAAGATAAAAGATTAGTGTGGTCCAAATTGTTATGGAACATCAAATTTGGACTTGTTTTATTGTCCCTTCTCCCCATGAAAAAAGGGGGGTATTTCATCAAGCTAATTTGAACCATATTGTTAACGATCTTATTTGTTCTTACTGAAATAAGAGAAACATAAGCCTCAGATTCTATAGAATCTATTTGTTTCCAATCAAATCCTATACAAGTTCGAACCAATGGAATACTTATATCACTCATTACTTGGATTCGTTCACCGTCTTCATACGAAATAGAATAGCTAATTTGAATCTACAAGTTGTCCCCTTCCCTCGATAAATCTAGGGAAAACGGTGTTGTCATATTCGACCCATCAGGTATTCCATGTTCTACGTTAGAATATCCAAAAATGAAATTTCTCTGTAGAATACCACTTTTGGGTATTCTAAGAATCACATCAGGACAAGGTATTATTCTTTTTTCCCATTCTTTATCACACTGCAATGAGACGATGAATCGATTCATTTTCTTTTTTCCCTTAATATTGTAATTATTAGGGTAAAAGACATAAATAGATTCTCGATGCTTGTTGGATATGGTCTGATCAGTTTCAGTTTCTGAATAGCTGAAGATTTGTTCTTCTTTCTCATAGAAATTTGAGTCACCTGATCTATGTTCCACTTGATCCACGTAAGAATCGGAAAGTGATTGACGTTTGGCAACAAAAGGTTGAACATATACTTGATCCTGATACTTATGAAATGGAAAGGGTACTACACGGGATCCGTATATACCTCCCCATAATATCCATAGATAACCCGTCCTGAGTATAGGATGAACATTACCCTGTACATATTCAGGTGCATGACACACATTGGTACTCCAGTGCATTTCTCCTTCTAAGTCAGAATATATATTTTTGCGAACTTTTTCCTTGAAGGAAGATGTTCTAGCACGAACCTCGACAATAAGCTGTTCTGATTCGACATATTGATCATTCTGAACCAAAAGCAAACTTTGTGGTGGAATGGTTAAGTTCTGTACTTGATCCTGACCATCAATAGTAATAGATAATTTATTATGACATAGATAAGCAGGATGTCCATTACGTGTATGTGTGGGATAAAGCAAATTTTCATTGAATTCAATATTTCCATTGAAAGGGGATCGTATATGTTTTGCAATATCACCAGTAAATACCCCCCCGGTATGAAAAGTCCTTAGTGTTAGTTGAGTTCCTGGTTCTCCAATGGATTGGTCCGCAATAATACCTACTGCTTCTCCTAATTCAATCAAGTGACTGTGAGTAGTACTCCGACCATAACATAATTGACAAATCCGAGATATACTCTTGCAAGTAAACGGGGTTCATATATATATTGGTTGTGTTCAAAGGTCTATTAATTGATTGGCAAGTCCAACTCCAATATCCTGATTGCGCATGGCAATGCACTCCTATTTATATATACATCGTCTGCTAGCACACAGCCAATCAGTATTTGTGTTCGTACAACAATTTCATTTTTGTCCCTCTCTCGACCTCGAATGGGACTTACGAAAATACCTTGGATAGTGCCACAATCTGTTCTACGTACTACAATGTGTTGAACTACTTCAACGAGTCTACATGTGAGGTAGCCAGCATCTACTGTTCGTACAGCAGTATCCACAACTCCTTTATGAGCCCCATAACAGGAAATAATATATTCCATTAAAGAGAGCCCTTCACGTAAATTCCGTCAAATGGGTAGATAGATGATTCGTCCTTGAGGATCTGACATTAATCCTCTCATACCTACTAATTGGTGAACCTGAGATGTACTTCCCCTAGCTCCTGAGAAGGACATCACATGTACTGGATTTAAGGGATCAGTCATGCTAAAATTCGGATTCATTTCTTTTCTCAAATATTCACTGGTAGCATACCATATCTCAATCGATTGACGTAATTTTTCCATTGCGTGTACATTCCCATAATGATTCTGTTTCTTTGAAATAGAACCTTTTTGCTCCACATCTTGGATGAGCCATCATTTGGAAGGCGCTGTTAAAAGATCATCAATTCCTAATGAAATAGTTGTATCAGTAGCTTGTTGAAAACTCGAAGTCTTGAGTTGATCCAAGATATGTGATGTATATGTCATTCCGAAGTGATCTATTAATCTGCTAATAAGCTTTTTAATGGCAGTTTTATCCATCACTTTATTATAAAAGGGCAAATTATCAAAGGGCAATCTAGTTCGTTCCTTCATAAGGAAAAATCTCCATATTTTCATGAGCAGGATTAAGCAATGTGTTCAAGCCGGTTATTTGAAGGCTTCCTCGATCTCTATATCTGCACTAATGAAAAAATCATAAGATCAATAACATTAGATCCTGAGAGCTGGTAGTGATTTATTTGGGTGTTCAGAACATGCAAACCCTTGTATGGCTTCTTCCATTTCTCGATTGAAACGAGTACGACCAACAGTTGTTCGAATGTATATATTAAGGATTTCTCCCCTTCTACCTTTTCTTATTCGATAATGTTCATGGATTTCGTGGAAAGTACCCAAAGATTCGTATTGAACTTCGATAGGGGCTTCTTGGTTTACTGAGGTAATGATACGTAAATCGACTTCGCCCCACTGGAGCCATAAGGGGCTGTATAAGTCAATTCGTTTCTGTCGGTAAGCTCTGAGCACATCATCATAACTATAAAAGGAAGGTTTCTTACAAGAAAAGCTTTTATTTTCCGAGTGATACAGATGGTACCTATTCCCATAAATACCTTGACTATTTTGGACCGTTGATATATAAAGTCCAAGAAGCATATCCTGAGTCGGTATAGAAATAGGATCCCCGATAGCTGGAGACAAAAGATTTGTCTCGGAAAGCATGAGTAAACGAGCTTCTGCTCTAGCTTCCAGAGATAAAGGTACATGGACAACCATCTGATCTCTGTCAAAGTCTGCATTAAATCCCCCACAAACTGATGGATGTAAACGAATGGCACGTCCTTCTACTAAAATAGGTTGAAACGCTTGTATTCCAAATTTGTGTAAGGTAGGTGCTCGATTCAACAATATGGGATGTCCTTGCATAACCTCTTGAAGTACTTCCCATACAATGGGTCCCTTATCTCGAATCATACTTTTAGCAGTTCTTAGGTTGGGAGCAATATCTCGTCCGATGAGACTACGAATTAAAAATGCTTGAAAAATCTGTATTGCTATTTCTGAGGGTAATCCACATTGGTACAATGATAGAAAGGGACCCACCACAATAACGGAACTACCGGAATAATCAACTCGTTTGCCTAGTAAATTTTCACGAAATCTTCCCTCTTTGCCTTCAATCACATCTGAGAACGATTTATAAGGCCTATTATGACTGTCTCTCATTGGTTGTCCGCAGATACCATTATCGAGAAGTGCATCTACGGCTTCCTGGATCAATTTTGTTTGATAAATAACAAATGACTCAGATCCACTTCTTGCTAATAAATTTGTGAGTGTATTATTCCGATTGATAACTCTTCGATAAAGTTCATTTAGATCTGACGAGGTAATAAGTCCACCTTCACCTAATTGAACGATTGGCCTCGGTTCGGGAGGAAGAACTGGTAATAGGCATAAGACCATCCATTTTGGTTCTATATTTGTTCGAAGAAAATGTTTAGCCAATTTCATGCGTCCAACCAGAAAATCCTTTCTTCTTCTAATTTTTTCATCCTCCCATCTATCCACAGTAGATTCTTGGTTCTCTTCCAATCTATTCCATTTCAATTCCACCAAGTTCTTCCATTCTATATGTGAACGATCTATAATCATTTGCAGATCCAGACCCATTAGTTGTTTCTCGATAGCTTCTCCCCCAGTAGCTATTTCTCTCTCTTTAAATGTTCCAGAACCCCGAGGAAAGAGGTAATGAGGAATAATCTCTCTCCAGGATTGAATCTCATAATCGAATGTACCCTGTGATCTCAATAAAGTTGGTTTGTTAGCTATGGGCCTAGCAAGAAAAAGATTTGGATAGGTTATTCTAAGATTTCCCCCTCTTCAGGATCGGACGTGAAAGTTTCCTCTCATCCGGCTCAAGTAACTAAAAAAAAGATGCAAAAACTCTTTTTCGCTCTGAAGAGAGATTGCTACTCTCTGCTCAAGTTCCAAGTGAAATTGAGTATCCCTTTATGTTATGATTCTACAACATAGATATGGAATTATTGAGCAGTCTCCTCCCTTTCGAACAATCCTTTTCTTCTTGAAAGACCTTCAATTAGGGATTTACTTGTCTTTATCTCGTTCCATTTGATCCTTTAGGTTCCTGCTTGCTTTGCTTTACTTCGATGGTTACAATACTATTGATCGAAGCATATGTGCGATGAATAGACTCCTATAGCCATATCTTTGGTCCGGAATACCTCTATTCAGGGCTAACCCAAATAAAAGAGAATGAATTTCAAATTCCATTATCTGAAAGAAGTGTTTTCACGAAGTTCAATTAGCAATTTGATACATAATATCTAAACCCTGGACTAATTCCTCCTTCTCAGCATCTTGAAAAGATGCTTATAATTCTGAGCTTCATGCTACTCCTCTGGAGGGTCATGTCAGAGCTAAAGGCATCCCAATGAGATTTAATAGGATGACAGTTCCTGATTACGGATCTGTATGATCGGAACTTGTGATCAAGTCACACATCGCAGTATACTGGACCTTCTAATTCTTTCCGAGTTTTAGCTAATAGATTCACAATATAACTAGGAAGGCGTTTCAAATACCATACGTGAACCACCGGACATGCCAGTTTAATGTATCCCATTTTATATCTTCGAATTCAAGAATCAATGAATTCAACTCCACATTGTGTGCAAAATTTTGCATCTATCTTCTCATTTCCAATCCCTGGAGAATTTCCACAAGAGCAAACTCTACTTTTGATAGGTCCGAATATTCTTTCACAAAACAATCCATCTCTTTCTGGTTTATTAGTTTCATAATGTAGAGTATGAGGTTTAGTCACCTGTCCAACTATCTCACCATTAGGTAAAAATTTTTCAGACCAAGCACAAATCTGTTCGGGAGAAGCTAATCCAATTCGAAGTTGTTGATGTTTATTCTGGTCAATCATAAAAGATCTCAATTTATTGTGATCAAACTTCCTCTCTATCTATCTGAAAGTTTTTCTCAGATATAATAGCATGATTCAATTCTAGAGCTAAAGATCATAATTCTCGAATGAGCAATCGCAAAGATTCTGGAGCAGTGTCAGGTTTAGGTATTGGCCCTCTAGTGATAATGGCACCAAGTACTTCATTACGAGTTCTAATATGGTCAGATTTGAGAGTAAGCATCTCTTGTAAAATATAAGCAACACCAAAACCTTCTAGAGCCCAAACATCCATTTCTCCTATTCGTTGCCCCCCTCGTTTGGATTTTCCTCTAAGAGGTTGTTGTGTAACCCGTGCATAAGGTCCACTCGAACGTGCATGTATTTTCTCATCAACTTGATGACTCAATTTCGACATATAAGCTTTTCCTATTGTAACAGGTTGTTCAAAAACATCTCATGTTCTTCCATCAATTAATCTATGTTTTCCAGGATGATCTGGTTCGAATACCCATGGATTAGCTATTTGCTCACTAGCTTTGTAAAGTTCAAGAAACACTAGTTTTCTCGAAGCTTCTCGCTCGTATTTTCATCAAAAGGTGTTATTCTATAATGTTTGTTCATCCGGTTTCCTGCTAGACCGGGAAAACATTCAAAGATCTGTCCTACATTCATTCCTGAAGGTACCCCTAATGGATTCAATACCATATCAACTAGTATTCCATTTTGCAAATAGGGCATATCTTGTCTGGGCAAAACTATTGAAATAATACCTTTATTACCATGCCTTCCAGCTACTTTATCACCCACTTGTATCTTACGTTTTTGTGATATATATATATATATATATATATATATATATATATGTGTACTGTTTCCGCATTATCACCGGAATCATCTACTCTATTGATCCATCTCACGTCGATAACTCAACCCCTTCCACCTATAGGTGCTCTGAGACAATTTTCTCTCGCAGTGGATACCTCAATACCAAATATGGTTTGTAATAATCTTCCTTCTGGGGTACATAATGATTCTTCTATTATTTGAGGCGTTAATTTACCTACCAAAACATCACCTGTTTCTATCCAAGATCCTAGCATTAGAAGACCATTTTCGTCCAAATGACGAAGTGAATGAGCATCTAAATGAGGTATTTCTCTAGTGATTCTTTTAGGACCTTGGCTCGTCATACAGATTTCAATCCTGTATCTTACGATATGGAAAGAGGTATAAATATCTTAATATACCAGACGTTCACTAATGAGTATTGCGTCTTCGAAATTGTATCCTTCCCATGGCATATAAGCTACTAAAACATTTTTTCCCAAAGATAGTTCTCCGCCTACCGTAGTCGCACCATCCGCCAGAATTTGTCCCTTCTTTACACATTCCCCTTGATGAATTTGAGGTTTTTGATGCGTACAAGTATTGGTATTAGAACGTTGATATATAACCGATTCTGTTTGTACAGTGTCTCCATTAACCGATGAAGTTATATTTACAGCATCGATATACTCGATCCTTCCCTTTCCTGAATCTAGAGCTGCTTGACCTTCCAACCCAGTTCTGGCAATGCACTTCTCGGGTCGAAAAAGTGGAACTGCTTGACGCTGCATATTAGAACCCATTAGAGCATGATTCACATCATTATGTTCGAGAAAAGGAATAAGGGAAACTCGAACGGAAAAATATTGGAAAGGAAAAATACTTCTGAAATGGATTTGTTCCCATGCAATAACTATAAATTCTTGTCAGTATTGAGCTGGAGTTATTTGTTCCTCTTGAATTCCTTGATTTAACGCCAAAGAATTTCTCGTAGCTATCCGATAGTATTCATCCTCATATTCTCCCGGTAGTAGATAAACCATATGTTCTTCTCTCGATCTCTTGGAGATCTTATAGAATGGACTTTGTAAGGAACCACAATCACCAATCTTTGCATGAATAGATAATGATGCAACAAGTCCAGCATTCATTCCTTCAGACGTATCGATTGGACAAATATGGCCATAATAACTGGGATGAATATCCCGTGTCCGAAAACTAGCAGTTCACCCTGTTAAGCCCCCAGGACCTAAATGGCTCAATTTTCGCCCATGAGCTATTTCCGTTAATGGATTAGTTTGATCCAAAAATTGGGATAAGGGGTGTGAACCAAAAAAATCTTGAAAGGTGTTTTTTAATAGAGTTGAAGTGACCAAGTTCTGAGGAGTTGATCTGTGGTTGGTTGCTCTATGTATAGTTCTTTTAACTGCATCTTCTAAACGACCTAGAGCTAATCTAAATTGATTCTGTAATAAATCTGCTACAGAACGAATCTATTGATTTCTGAGGTGATATATATCATCGAGTGTACCCATTCCAAATTTCACCCCGATAAGGTAATCTACAGCAACCAATACATCTTGTGGTAATGAAAAAATCTCGTTCTCGGGTATATCAAGGTTCAGTTTTTGGTTTAGATTTCGTCGACCAATCTTTCCCAATTCACATCTTTTTCAGAAAAGAATTTCTTGCAATTCTTTACATAGAGACTCGGAAAATACCAAATCGCCACTTATACAGTAGAATTTTTTATAAAACTCCAGAATGGATTTTTCCCTTGACCATAGATATTCCTCCCACTCCCACCTCTACTTCTTCTTCAATAAAAATAAAAATCTTTCGGGATAGCAAGTATTGTCCAGAATCTCTTCGAGATTTAAACCCATAGCTGATAATAGAACTGGAATAGATATTTTTTGTTTTCTGCTTACACGAGCCCATATCCTTTCTCCCACATCGATCTCTAATTTCGATCTTCTTCCCCAATCTGAAATCAGAGTGCCAGTATATTTATAATTAATTCTATTATGGTCTAATTCCGAATGGTAATAAATACCAGGACTTATTAATATTTGATTAACTATGACTCTGTAAATCCCATTTACTACGAATGTTCCATGGGAATTCATTAAAGGAATATTTCCGAGAAATACAGTTTGTTTCTGTATCTTCCTACTATTCCTCCGAATCGATCTTGCTGGTACATATAATTCAGAGTAATATGTAAGGGACTGATATACAGCATCTCTCTCTTTGATGAAAGGTTCTGCTAATTCATATTCATTACCAAAAAGCCTGAATTCAATTTCTTTATCTATATCCTCAATTTTTGGAAAATTATGAAGTTCTTCCATCAAGCCCTGATCGATAAAATGACAAAATCCTTCAAATTGTATCTTACCAAATTCAGGGATTGTAAACGCTCCCTCATTTTCATCTAATCGCATTGGAAGTTTCCATCTGTAGAAAAATCTATTAAATTATTCCTGATTGATCTATATGGATCAATCCGACAAAAAAGATTCGGATGTATATTCAGTCTTCACTATATCCCATGAAATTCTACCCGTATCCAGATATACTTCCAATAAAAAAAAAAAGGATAAGGAAGAGGTACTTTGATACTTTCTTCCAACCACGTGAAATGGAGCTATGAATGAATGAATCAAACCATTCTTAAATGTTAATCTCACTTAGAAAATTTCCTAATGAAAATAGTCAGATCGAAAGAAAGACGGAGAAAAAATTAGATCCATTTCCTTTATGGTTGACTTTAGCATACATCTCATACTATACTTAAAGGACGGACGAATGACTTGAAAGGACAAAAGATTTGATCTGTCCATGGGATTCCCATATCTCGGCGACATAGCCAAGCGGTAAGGTAGAGGACTGCAAATCCTCCATCCCCAGTTCGAATCCGGGTGTCGCCTTGTTGAGGTAAGTAAATGGAAGGAAAAGTTTGTATTTCCATTACAGAACCTCTGGAGACATATTGGTACATATTACCAATATAGATAGTGAGTTACGTACATTTGATCCCGATTCCGTCGTGAATGTACGACCCTCGAGTTAGTTATAGTAACTTGTTGGTCAATGAACAAATGGATTTATTGATCTCTCATATCAGCTCGAACGTCAGTAACGTTCAGAATGCAAAGGTGGACCATTCATTTCAACTTCAACTTTGCACTATGGTTAATAGTTCCCTTATCATCTCGATGATGAAATCATTATTTTTTAGAGAACATGATCCGTATGGATATAGTCGGTATAACTTGGGCTGCTTTAATGGTAGTTTTTACATTTTCCCTTTCACTCGTAGTATGGGGGAGAAGTGGGCTATAATGGTAATGCTTAAGAATCAATTATTGTGTTCCTTCCATATCATGGATGGTAATATATTCTATTCCATAAGGATCCAGTAATATTGAATCTTCGTTCCAAATTGAAACACTCTACATGGAATTATTTCCGCTTTATCCCCGTAAGGGATGTACGTAATCCCTTATCATTATCATTTTCCTATGAAAAATCTTATTTTCTTCAACAGGTTTGAATTAATTAGTTCTTTTCTAGAATGAGTCGATAATCTCATTTCTTCCACTGAAGAATGATCTCTCTTCTCTTTCTTAGTAGGAATAGAAAGAGTCCCTATTTTATCGGATGGTTCCGAATTGAATTGATCGAATCTGATATGAATTCCGTTCTCGGAAAAATATGGGACATAAGTCATAGATTCCTTTGCTTTTTCATATACCATTTCAAGTGCTATATCTAACATGTGCTAGATATAGATGTTCATACCAAAAAAAAGATGTTTAACTTTGATCCTAAAGAATCCGCAAGTACGTTTAGAATTAAGTCTGTTTGCATTGGGTCTATTTTTCCAGGAGCAGGAAGAAGGTGATGTGATCAGCTCCGCTATTTTATGGTACGAGGTCCTTCATCCTACATTTACCATATATGTATAAGTACCATTAAGATATATTTATCCATATATGGGTGTAAAAGAAGAAGTAGTACAAAAGAAAAGGTTAGATATTCTTTTCCTCCGTACTACTTTTTTTTCTTTTCAAAAAAAAATTAAAAGCAATCCCTACCCTATATTGTTGTAATACAATAGATCCACCCTATATTGTTGTAATATAAAAGATCTCATAACCTATTTTATACTTATGATCTGGATCATAAAGATCTATCTAGTGATCAACAATCAATTGATTTTCATCAAAATCAATTGCTTCCACTGCTTGCACTGGCTGTTTTGACGTAAGGGATAAGTAGAAAAGCAGTAGGAACTGCAAGGAACAGTAGAACAGCAATAAATGCAAGGGTATTTACTTCCATGATCTCCTTATTTTAACTTTGTTCAAAAATAGCTCGAGATTTGATCTCATTTTGATCTCATAGAGATGAATGAATTCTTCGATGGAAATAGTATAACCTAATACGATCACTTTTGATAAGACTAGTAGTAAAAACTTACGTGCATCAGAAAACGTTCTGATCACGCATGTCTAGTATAATTTCGAAAGAATAGGATTCGTATGAATAAGAACCTTATGCTCCTCCAGAAGACGTTCGTCAGACATGAGAGATATTTTGCTTGGATCTCCACGATTTAGATGGAATTGTGAATCTATCCCGCTTCGGTGATGATATAGAAAGAAGTATCCCATATCGAATTTATCCAGAGGCCCACCCATGACCCTGGAATGATAAGGACTAGTCCGTCTAGATCCTGACATGATCATTCACAGTTCACTTACTATTGGATCGGGAGTGACGGGACTCGAACCCGCAACTTCCGTCTTGATAGGGCGGTACTCTAACCAATTGAGCTACAATCCCAATATAGTACAGTTCACCTACTATTAGATAATATTTATTTCATGATAGGTGCTAGATAGGTCATATAGATTATGCAAGTGCTAGGTCGATTAAATATCTTATCCTTCTCTTTCATTTTTGAAATGTATCGATTCATACGGAATTGGGCATCTACGATATGAATAGATATCAATGTCGGGGTTCAATAACCAATTATCTTTTCATTCATTATTAGCATGAATATAACAATACCGATAGATTGGTATTGATGATATTGGTTGGGTCGAGCTGGATTTGAACCAGCGTAGGCATATTGCCAATGGATTTACAGTTCGTCCTCATTAACCACTCGGCCATCGACCCAGGAACAAGACAATAATTGAAAATTATTTAGGATACATAACAAATGGATCATGGTACCCCCAGGGGAAGTTGAATCCCCGTTGCCTCCTTGAAAGAGAGATGTCCTGATCCACTAGACGATAGGGGCCACCAATCTATTCTTTATAATATGAAAGTGATCGGGAAGTTGTCAATAATATTATTAGAATTCTTGGTTTCCTCAAGGTTTTTTTTCAATAAACTTGCCTATCGATAAAATGGAGTCCCTTCAGAAATTAATTATTGCAACTAAAACAACTCTAAAGCAATTTACGGAATCTCTATTTGTGATCCATTGACCCAGTTTTGATAAAAAAGACTTTATGGACTCAAATTATACAAAATGTTTCATGCTTGATAATTTTAATAATTTTAATAATTTTAATCATTTTAATCATTTTAATCATTTTAATAGTGAATGGGGCTTATCATTCTCTGATCGAAGTTATCCGGATAATACTCAAAAAAATATAAATGGGTTGGTTGGACAAAAGATCGATCCGTATGTTACAATCGGATCGTGGCGGGTATAGTTTAGCGGTAAAAGTGTGATTCGTTACATTATCAACTCGAATAATGGAAGGATCTTTTACATGGATCTTTGATCCATCTAAAGCTCTATTTCCAGATAGGTTCAAAACCTCCCCTATACCATCCATCCAGAGTTCATATGTTACACAACTTCATATACTTTACGTTCCCATATTAGAGTATAGTGCTTCACTTCTTTCCATTAAAACAAATGCCCGTTGGTGTTCCAAAAGTGCCTTTCCGAGCCCCTGGAGATGAAGATGCAACTTGGGTCGACTTATACAACCGACTTTATCGAGAGAGATTACTTTTTTTGGCTCAGGATATCAATCACGAGATTGCAAATCAACTCATGGGTCTCATGGTATATTTGAGTGCAGAAGATTCAAATAAAGATATTTTCTCATTTATCAACTGTCCCGGTGGATCAGTAATACCAGGGGTAGGTCTTTTCGATATGATGCAAGCAATAGTACCAGATGTACATACAATATGCATGGGGGTAGCTGCTTCAATGGGATCTTTCATCCTAATCGGGGGAGAAATGCCTAAACGTATAGCATTACCTCACGCTAGGGTTATGATCCACCAACCTGCTAGTTCCTATTATGACGGATCGGCTGCAGATTTTCATAACGAATCGAAACACGTAACGATGCTTCGCGATTACATAACCAGATGTTATATAGAAAGAACGGACCAACCCGGAGAGGTAATTCAACGGGACCTGAACAGAGATGTTTTTATGTCAGCAACAGAAGCCCAAGCTTATGGCATTGTTGATGTCGTAGCGGAAGGTTGATCTCATAGCGGAAGATCCTCTTTTTTAATTTATTTTTATAATGAACTGTAAACTGTGATCTCTTTGTTCCTTTTCAAAAAAAAAAAAGGGGGGGGGGGAAGTGATTCATTTCATAATCACCTGATATGGTATGGTTAGGATCAATCCGAACCAGTTGATTCCGCATACAATACAGCTAGAATGCCCACTATTCAACAACTTATTAGAAATGCAAGACAGCCAATAGAGAATAGAAAAAAATCTCCTGCTCTTCGAGGATGTCCTCAGCGTAGAGGAGTATGTGCTAGGGTGTATGTGCGACTCGTTTGGATCAGAAACTTAAACAGACTGGGAAATTCTTGCAACGGAATAACAGAAGAATTTTCCCACTGTAATCAAGTAAAGATCCATCATCTAACCTTACCGGGGATGAAATTTATGGTTTCCATTGGTGCAAATCCAATCACCTTGATGTGGGATGAAAAGCAATTCCTCATTGGTAGCGAATGGTCATCAATCCATTGAGAGGGGAAATCATGCAAATTGAAGAAGCATAAAGTTTATGCTCATATTGCCACGAGAACGGAACAACAGGGTCAGCTACCTGGCCAACCCCAGAATTACATGTCGTTACTGTATTAATAGATCTTGTAATGAGAGTATTTATTACTTAATGATTCAAGAGTAGAGCTGGAGATGGTAAACCGTACAAGTTACTGATAACATACTCATCTCATATTTCGGAAATGAATAAAAGGCTCTGGCGTATAGAGAGGACCTTACCGTTGGAGAAAGAACCATAGAAACGATGAAACCCATGATTTTTTCTCATTCTCAGTACAAGGTCCCAGTCCTTGCCTACCAGGAAGATGCCTATCCAAAGGGAATTATGGTTGGGAAGGTTGCAGTAACAAAAGCCATTGGAACTTTTATTTTCTAAGTAAGAAGAATCAGTGTTATTCTCAATGGACCAAACAAAACAAATGACTAACCGAGAAAAATATTAGCGATTCATGAGAGTAAACTTCAATGACCAGAGTGAAACGTGGATATATAGCTCGAAAACGTCGGAAAAAAATTCTTGCATTTGTAACAGGCTCTCGAGGGGCCCATTCAAAACTTTTTCGAACTTCTAACCAATGGAAAGCTAGAGCCTTAGTTTTCGCCCACCGAGATAGAGGTAAACACAAGAGAGATCTTCGTCGTTTGTGGATTACTCAGATCAATGCAGCAACTCGTGCCAATGGGGTTTCTTATAATAGATTTATCCAATATTTGTACAAGAGGCAGTTTCTTCCAAATCGTAAAACACTTGCACAAATAGTTGTACTAGATACTAATTGCTTTTCCACCATCTTTAACAACTTATCGTATGATGAAATAGGTTAGGTATAGATGAAATAAATAGGTAAAGATGGAATGCATAGAACAGATTCTCTCGGAGAATTCCCTCTGGGAAGGTCGAAATATTGAAAAGTTTTTTCATATTGGATTGGAAATGAACGAAAAGAATTCAATCCAATTCTTTTCCAAAAATGAAATCCTGTTGACTTTTTCAACAATAGACTCAAGATCTGCATCTTTATCGAACATATATTCCAGCTCCAATTTGATTAAGGAGTAGGCTTATTTCCCATGGATCAAATTAGTTTTCATTATAAAGAAAAGGTAACAAAGATAGAATACGAGCTCGTTTAATAGTGTTAGTCATTAGACGTTGTTGTTTTGAAGTTAATCTATTCACTCGGCCGGATAATATTTTTCCTTGCTCACTAATAAATCGATTAATTAGGCTCACATTTTTATAATCGATCCGATCTCCTGACCTAATAGGTGACAAATGTCTACGAATTGGTTTCACATATTTACGAATTGGTTTCAAACGTCTGCGAATTGGTTTCAAATGTCTACAAAAAGATTGCTTGGGTTTATCCATAGTTTGTTTCATGAACCTTTTGAATACTATTTATTTCAAATCTTTTTAAAATATTGTTCCATTAAAGATCTTGTTGAAATACCATTTCTTTTTATATCTGTGGTTTATTCCTATCCATGGGTAGGAGTAGTACGTTTAATCTCTTTTTTTATCTCTCCATGAATGGTATGCTTGTAACAATAGGGACAAAATTTATTTGATTCCAATCGAATAGGTGTATTGCGTCGATTTTTCCGAGTCGTATATCTAGAAATCCCCGGGAATCTTTTATAAACACTGTCTTGGATACAACTAGTGCACTCCAAAGTAATTGTTACTCTTATATCTCCGCTCTTGGCCATAAACTTACTCTGAATATTGGTTTTGCTTTTCGACCTCAAAAATAAAAAGAGAAAAAGGGATAGAAGTTGATAGCCGGAGATCCTACGGTGACACATTTGAAAGTAAAAAAATGATTGATCAGGAGTGAGTTTCAGTTTTACTTACAAAATTGAATGTGGAAAGAATCTTTAGATCGATATTTCTACTTGAATTCTACCCCCTTCCAGTGCTAAACTTAGATCCTTTTTGGGGCTGAATGCACTAATTTCGCCAAGAGGTAGGAGAAGTCAATCTAGCACAATCTTTTTTCCCTTGGCTTTAAGGGGAGTAAAAAAATTAAAAAAAGGAAAGAATAAGAGCATCTGGAAAAAAACGATTGATTTCTATCAATAGGGTGGCTAAAAAACTGACGCATAAAATAGCTAACATAGGCGCTGTGGAAAGATAGGTCTTTAGATCTTGCATTGTAAATTCTCCTTATTGATAATAATGTGTAAGTGATTCAACTGTATCAATAGTTATGAATCCTAGAGAAAACTCGCAACTGATGAATATATATATAATGTGATCCGGGTTGTGGTCCTATTTATGGAAAAGGAAAAAGATGTTTCATCACCATAATTAATAGTGATATTCTAGATGATAGACCTTACATGTATAAAGTCTTTTCACTCATGAGACCGAAGAGAAATGAAGGTGGAAAAATGTGGGAAACATATTTCGAATTCTATAAAATAAAATTAAAATAACATTGTCTAATGATTAGAAGGGATGTAGCGCAGCTTGGTAGCGTGTTTGTTTTGGGTACAAAATGTCGCAGGTTCAAATCCTGGCATCCCTACCTTTCCCTTCTTTTCTATGGAAAGAAAGGAATGAAAGATCATTTGATATCGATTCGACGGGAACATAAAATAATTGAATTGTATCAGATGCGAAAGTGTTTTGCTCTAAGAGTATCAACAAAAGGTATTTTTCCTTCATCTCCGAATATTAAAGAAAGCGCTCTTGGTTCAGTTTGGTATAATGTAGGTCTCCAAAACCTGATGCCGTAGGTTCAAATCCTACAGAGCGTGATTATGTTCCTATCAAATCCAACCTTCAAAATTATCGATATTTCATTCCAACTGGAACGAGCAATGGAATCTAACCTCCCAGGAAAAGTAGGAGGCCAATGAAATTGGAGGATACTCCAGGATCAAATATCCAATTGATCACCACGTCGGTATTGTGAATATGCAGTTACGAATAATCCGGCCAAAGTTATAGGAATTAGACCTAACACAATTCCGGATGGCAAAGCCTCAATCATTTCTATTCAACGGAATAAGTAGGGATAATAGCTATACTGGATAGTACCCTTAATTTGCTATGAATCTCAATGATCAGAAATTTATATAGAGGGAATAAACAAAATTATTGAAATTGAAATAGTGAACTGAGAGGGTTTCCCCTTCCTTCATTTTGAATAAGTTGTATCTTGCTCGAACTAATGAATAGGACTAGGGTGAAAATGATAGAAGCCAATAAGAAACCGAAATAACTAATTATAGTTATAGTAGGCGTGGAAGGACTGAATGAAATATGGTTTATACATATCTTCATGAGACAATTACCTAAATTTTTCTTTTCGTAACCTTGAGATCAGAATACAAAAGATCAATTGTCCCAATTCGTACCAATTCTCCTATATCTACTATAGGATATGTATGAATGAACATGGATGAGAGGAGATCTATAGTAGAAATCTCTTCATTATCCTAGAAATCATTCATCGAGCAACTAATGAATAGCACCGGCAAACCCCTTCACAAATTGTCGAATGTAATCTTCTTACAGGGTGAATGAATTCTCAATCAGTACGATTGGATCACCTGGCATTATCTTTTTACCAGCAGCTATCGGTCCAGAGACTGGACCGGAAGAAAACTCTCCACAGACATAGCCAAAGTTTTGTGAATTTCACGTTTAGGTGTAAGAAAGAATATGAATATCCAGTTTGTCTTTTCATTTCTCGATCTTATTGATCCAATCATTCGACCCTCTAGACGGATTAGGTTTTTTCAATATTAATTATTAGAGCGAGTAGAGCCTGATATTACAGAAATTCCACCTATTGAAAAGAGTAACTTGTAATTTCACATACCTAAAATAGACTAGGTTCTATTGCACTATCCACTTGGTTTTATCTAATAAGTAACACCTACTTGTTAATACAAGGTACTATATAATAAGTCTGTGGCATAACTCCATCTGTGCCGGATACTATTGGAAAATCAACATACATCTGCGTAGCATCAATGATCCCTGTGCAATTTGAATTACTGGGTTCATCTACATGGGCATAATGTCATTTCGGAATGAAAAAGGAAGAATATAAAAGAATAATATTCTGGATGAGTTTTATTGATAGTGATTGATATCCTTTGCAAGCGGCACTCATCCTCTTTTTCGGTTCTAAGGCCACCCGTATGCAGAAGCTAATTCCAATCGAAAATTTCCACTATGATATTGTTACAACATCGATTGAGGGAGTTGGGCTTCCTTACGCCCGGACGAACCTCGGAACATGCAATATTCTCTTCTTTCTGTTGGGATTTAGTCGACCAAACAGAGATAGAATAACTGCTGGCAGGAACAGAATCATTCTATCCCATTCCTTCTCAATACTCATCAAAATTGTATTGTTGTGTCAGAAGAAAGCTAGCTATACTGGTCCAGTAGACTTTAAAGATACCCTTGGTATAACATTGACAATCGAACAAGGATTGGAGAAGATATCAGTAGTTTTCCATTTCCTGATCTCTATCTTTCATGGGATCAATTCCCCCTTGACTGACTTTACAATAATATATGGAGCTGAGCATGTCTGGGAATACGAGAGAACGCTCCTTTGCTGACATTATTACTAGTATTAGATACTGGGTTATCCATAGCATTACCATACCTTCTCTACTCATTGCAGGTTGGTTATTTGTAAGCACGGGTTTGGCTTATGATGTGTTCGGGAGCCCTCGGCCAAATGAGTATTTCACAGAAAGTCGACAAGAGGTTCCATTAGTAACTGGTCGTTTCAATCCATTAGAGCAACTCGATGAATTTACTAGATCTTTTTAGGAGGCACTAATGACTATAGATAGAACTTATCCAATTTTTACAGTTAGATGGTTGGCCGTTCACGGGCTATCTATCCCTACAGTTTTTTTCTTGGGATCAATATCGGCAATGCAGTTCATCCAACGATAAACTCTATACTAAAGGAAGAGGAAGTATGTAGATATGACACGACCGAACCCGAATGACCAAAATGTTGAATTGAATCATACCAGTCTCTACTGGGGGTTTCTACTAATTTTTGTACTTACTGTTCCATTCACTAATTATTTCTTCAATTAGGAACAATGATAATATTCTCACTCCATTCGAAGAGATCTAATACGCATAATTATCTATGCTATGACTGTTTATGTCTCGATTATGACCACTTAAGAAAATGTGAAAGGGAGTAAGGGAAATGGCCGATACCATTGGAAGGATCCCTCTTTGGTTGATAGGTACTGTAACTGGTATTATCGTGATTGGTCTACTGGGTGTCTTTTTTTGTGGTTCATATTCCTGATTAGGGCATCCCTATAGTAGGGGAAATGCACTTACTGTCTGTGGGAAATAGTATACATGCGAAAGTGAAAAATCGATAAGGCCTTACCCTTCTTTGAAGGGTAAGGCCTTATCGAAATCTCTTTTTGAGATTCTTTCTATATTAATCTGAATTAGAAGAGAAGATTCGTACAAATAAAATGACTCTGTCATTTACTTCATTCAATGCCTTTCAGTCAAGTGATGAGCCAATCTATTCTTCCGCTATATGATCAGAAAAAATTTGGATCGATCAAATTTAAATATCTGTCGAAGGAACAACAGAAAAACGGATAATATTAAGTACTAAATATTTGCTCATTTATTTTATGGAAGATTATGCGAAGTTTTTGTAAAAACCCGAACTATGAGAATCTAAATGTGCATATAGAATATTTTCTTCTATTTTTTTGGCTTACAAAATAAAAGAGGAGGAAAAACACCTTTTATTCATTTTCTCTCATTAGGAACAAACCCTATCAAAAGTTTTATAGGTTTTTTTTTATGAGTGATATTTCCCCTTACTTGTCTGCTCTTCCTTCTTTAGGAATTTTCAGTATAACGTACAAAATAATCTTCAAATTATGAAGGAATTGACGAATAGGACAAGATCGGAAACCCAATTAGTTCTTCGAATAATGAAATAGGAGAATGGGATCAGAGAAAATAGGAATCTTCTCCAAGATTGCTTAGTTATTCTCCTCATCTCTCCTCCCTACAATCTATCTCTATTTTCCGGATCGTTTGGACAAGTAAAGAAGGGAATGGCATGTATATAGTACATGATATAGCATATCGGGGATCGTTCAACAAGTTAATCTGTTCCAGTGCTTATGGAGTCACTCCCTATTTCAATTTTATTCCAATTTAGATCTAAATGAACATTTTATCAAGAATATATAAGGGAGAAGAAGGATAAAAGGCTCCGAAGAGGTATTAATTTTTGAATCAATACGTAAACTTCATGTTCAAAAATCTATGGACCTAAAGTTAATGCTCCTATGCCTTCACTAGGTCAGATCAAATACCCACTAGATAAGAGTTCACCATACACATCTTTGAGATTGCGATACCATATGCATACAATCAACACATAGATCTACACACATGTTTACACTATTCATACTCTATTGCATTTTTACTATGCAATTGCTTCCTCACATTACGAGAGCCTTGAAGCTTTTGCTTAGCACACTATGTGATCCTGATTTCTTTTAGGCAAGGGATTATAGTCAATTTCACGGGATAGTGAATTCCTTGGTGGCGGTATTTTAAGAAGGCTTGAACATTGCTCAATAAGACTCATGAGACATGAAACATATTAAGGGTTACATCCAATTCAACAATGACCCTTTCTTTGGCATCAATGGCAAACATCTCAAAACTCGACACATTCAACCATCTCCTTGAATATCATAATCTATAGCCTCTTTTCCCCCCTTGTTTCATGCACGAAAGAGTGCTCCTAATCTTCAACTTCAATCAAGTTTTCTAGACACTATCAGACAAGCTCCTCCAACCTCATAGTTCGGCCCTCCCCCCTAAGCAACAACCTCCTTTGTCTAGTTCCTTGCCTATCTCTTATTGTGCTTTTTGTGCTTTAGTGTCCTTCCATGAATCACTTTGTCCCCCTTGGATCTTAGGGACAACCTATTTATTCTCCCAAGACTCTTCTTTTCTCTTTCCTCCTTGATGTTCTACTTTGTCCCTTCCCTCTGCTCTATTCCCCCTTCTCTCCCTATTACTTTTGTTTCCCTGCTACCCTCCTCCTCTTTAGCCTCCACCCTTGTTACAGTTTACGATGCTCTGCTCACCTTTTTTTCCCCCTTCTTTGACTCATCGAACATCCCTTTTTTAGATTCTAGTAGAGGGTTGGGGCCTCATAGCAATGATCATCTAAATGTCCCCAAGAGAGGGGGAAAATCCTTTTTGTCAATGGAACATAAATATGCAAATTTTGAAATTTTCTTCATGAAAAAAAAAAAGAAAACAATATATATATATATATCATTTTGCACCTTAAAGCTTCAAGCATTGAATCTCTTTTAAAATGAAAATTGCATCCTTGAAATGCAAGTCCTTAGCCAACCCTATAAAAAACATAGCTATAAATAGATTAATCAAGTTCACTACCCTCTTATTGTCATTATACAAGAATCAATGGTGGAGGGGGGAAAGGGGATCCAATTACTATAGAATGCTCTCCCTCATTGGGGAAAATTTTTGAAACTCTTCACATGGTTTAATTCGGATTGGACAATGATTTAGTGAATTGTGAAAGTTTGACCAAATTCATAAATTTGGAGGAAATAATTCAAATTAGTAAATTTGGAGGAAATAATTTAGAATCATTATACTCTCTATCTTGCATAGATAGATTTTATTTTTCTTTTACTCAAATTGTGGAGATATTGTGGTCACACAAGGAAGGTGCAAGAGAATGTAAAATTTTAAAATTTGAATTTGGAAAAATTATGTGTATTTTTTATTTATTTTTTGAAGTTTTTGACTATTAAACAATGCTTTATTTTTAATTTAGTTATTTTCAAGCTTATTGTCATTTAATCAAGGATATTTTTTTAGGAAAGATAAAAAGGAAATGTGTTTGAAATGTTGCACTATTTGAGGATCGATTAGTTTTAATGGTCATTCATTGAGAAATGAAAACAAATTTAACACATAAAAAGGTAGTTATTAAAATGCAACCCATTATTTTTTACCTCACCTAATTTTACATCTAATTATTATAAACTATAATCTCGAAGGATTGCAATGTCTAACATTCTCCCCTTTAATTTGAAGGATATTTTGTTAGCCCAAGCATCATTTTGAACTTTTTGAATTTTTCTCTTACTAGAGGTTTGGTGAAGATGTCTACAATTTGTTTAGTCGTAGAACAATGTATTGGATGAACAGTTTTGACCTCTACATGATATCGAATCAAATGATATTTCATATTGATGTGCTTGGTTCAATCAAAATCTTGGGTTCTTGGCCAACATGATTGCAGAGGTATTATCTAAATGTTGAGTTAAGTTCACTTGTTTCTCTTGAAAGCCTTCAATTATTTTCACGAGCCATGCAATTTCCTTTGTCACTTCTGTGAATGCCACATATTCTACTTTCGTTGTTGAATCTATCGAAACTGATTGTTTGTGTGACCTCTAGGAGACCATGAGGGCTTCATTTGGGGAGCAATACCATACCACATTCATTCATAATGGGGTTATATAATGTGATTTATAGATGCTTTTTTCAATATCTAATCAAATTAGGGGTATCATTTAGTATGCCATGAATGCACATGATATGTGAGAGGTTCAATAAGTGAAGCCCCATGTAGGAGACAATTGTTGATGCAAGACTCATGACATATCCTGAAGTTGATACTATGTTTTCCTTGTCCCCATTGGAGTATGAATTAGAATGTGCAATAAGACAGAAGTCATCCACCTTGGTTTACTTAAGTCCATATTCTTGAGCCCCCTTTAAGTATCTCATGACTCTTTTTGCAACAAACCGTTGTCCCTCACATGGTTTATGCATAGATTTGAAAATTATGCTCACAAATTTTTAGATGACTCATATAAGGTATGAAGTGACTCAGGTACATTTGAAGCCTCTAAATCATGTGATCAACCATGATGACTAATGCCCCTCTGCCTTCACAAGGTTGGATCAAATACCCACTAGATAAGAATTCACCCTACATAGCTTTGAGACTGTGAAAACATATGCATACAATCAATACATATGCATACATTTGTTTCCTCAATAATCCCTCGAAAATTTCATGAGGTTTTGATGATGGGATCTTGAGATATCCCAAGCCATAGCTCAAAGACCAATTCTTTCCCTTGGTTTCCCATAGACTAGAAACATCGTTGGTATCCTTGCATTGTCTTTCATTGAAAATTCATTCATTGACATCTTTCCCCTCCCTAATTAGGTCAAGCATATCATTGGTTGCTAAATCCTATCCCCTTGGCTGAATCTTGGGTCCACTTAGTCTCATGTGGTCCCATGTACTATCAAGGTTAATTCTTCAAAGGTCACATGGAACCCAAGTTTCGACAAGAATTATAGGGCTTAGGGATCTCTTTTATAAGGCACATACTTAAAACCTAACCTGATAAATTTTCCCCAAGCCCTTCACAAAGAGCCTTACATCTTGTCTTCCAAGAGAAGCAAGCCATATGTTTGACCCTCTCTTGTGAATAGGTTTCTAGGATCACCCTCACCCTATCATTGGTCCATCCATTTCGTGATCCTTATCATAATAGGTCTCCTCCTATCAGTGCAAATTTGTAAGGATAAGGGAGTGTTAGCCAAGGTGACAATGGGCTATTGGTCCATTGCTACCCTTAGGCTAGTAGTAACCCTTCAAGGATCCCCTTTTAGGACCCCCACTAGTTTGAGTGGTAACAGGTTACATTACTATCAAGGGAGATTTAAATTTCTCTTTTGGGGGTTTTTAAGTTTGGGATCCATATGGTCAGGAAGAGCCTCTCTCGAAGTTCTCTATAGACCTTTTTGATGACATTGGCCTTTGTGATATCCTCCCTACAAAGCCTATACCAACTTTCCTAATGATATACGAAGAAATGCTCATATTACAAAGAAACTAGGTCATTTTATTTTATTTGAAGGTCTCTTGGACACAAATCTCAAAATTTTTCAATTTATGTAGAATTGAGTATCTCTAAACATGTGAAATAGAAAATGGTAGAACTCTTATATGGCACCTTTGATTTGAATACTAAATTCCAATGATTAAAAATACTTCTCAACATATTAACAACTCAATATTCCTTTCTTTGCATTTCTCTTTTAGATTTCTTGCTTTCAACCAATTTATTTAGATCTTAGGGAGGCTCAAGTAGCACCAACTGCCTTGCTTCCATTGGATTGAATAAAATGAACTCTCTTTGAAATCCATAATATCTCATTCATGTTGCTTCCTATTTTTCCCATAAGATTTTGGCATGTAATCCATGATCATGTTTGTGTCACTCTTAATAACACACTCCTTGGAGGGTGTCATAGAATATTTTATTGGGACTAAACTTGGACACCTCTTCTTTCATGATCTTTGATTCTTCATTCAATCCTACCACCCATTAGCTATTATTTTTTAATTTTTATTGAAATCATTTTGTTGTTGGGAAGGTGTTTTTTGAGTATATTCTCTTTGCACATAGATACACATAAAGTATCATTATTGTAATCAAATGGATGGGTCGTTAAAAACATGAATATTTAATTAAATATGCATTTCTATACCCTTTCTCAAGTCAACTTCAATGCAAATTTTAGCACATGTGTGTATAACCTTCCTTGATTGGTTTGTATCTTGTTATACATCCCCAATATATTTATATTGGATTTTGAAAGATTGTCTCATCCCAAAATAAGTAGGGCGATATTCAAAATTCACATCTACAGTGGGGTTGAAGAGACAAACATTGAAGATCGATTCACTTTTAGAAACTATCCTTTAAAAAGAGGCTAGCTTTGCTCCAAAATGACAATCCCTCCTCCAAGACCTTGCCATAACTTCCATAATTGTCAAATTTTACAATAATAGAACCTTTAAAGTACAATCTTACTATATACTTAGAAGTTAGGTTGGAATTTATTTGATTCTTGAACTCTTTAGATTATGACTAGAGATCATTAAATATATAGATTGAAGCATTTGATTGTAGTTATTGATCAACTTGTTAACCATCCATAGAGGAATACTTCCCTCTAACATATACTTGAGTTTGTCCACAATGAAAGAATCCTGTTATGTTTTTGGTATATTCGACAAGACTGCATCTTTAATGTAATGAAGATTCAATTCTTAATGTTTAGCAATCCTTTGAGAGGGAGAGATAATCAAAGTCACATAGGAGGAGGTATTCCCTTTGTTTAGCGAACAGATAAAACACTAAATTCAAGATTAAACTCTTGTTTATGTGATAATTAAGGAGTGTATACCCTATCTCTCAAAGATTAGTCATAGATAATGGGAAAGAATCTCCTATTTATTATAAATAACTCTTAACTCTATTTATAGATTACTTTCTCACCATCAGAGTCACAATAGTCATTTTTTAAGGCAAAAGCTACATCAAAACTTTTTGAATATGCAAATAGATAACCTCCACATATAAAGGTAAAAACAACTCTTTGAATATGCAAGTAGATAACCTCCACACATGAAGATGAAAGCATATTTTAAACATGTTTAAAGCGAATTAAAATATAATAATAGAAAAATCAACAAAAATCTTGATACTATAATAATTCAAATAATTCTATTTAACAAAAATATATTAAAAATCACTATAAATTAACATTAATAAATAATTTATATAAAATCCCAATTTAATAATAAATAATTACCTAATTTATAAATGATTTATGTATAATCTTAATTTATATCAATTTAATGTGAGTTAAAGAATTGAGATAAGCCATTATTATCCCACACACGTTCATTCCTTTTCCCTCTCTCCATTTGTGAAGCCGAGGATTGTCACAATACTTGCAAGAAAGCATTTGACACATCAGCTAGATAACCACAACAAGTGACAGAGAAAAGCTATCTGTGTAAATACTTGTTCATAGATTTGCTCACATTTGATTTGTATCAAACAGTTCCACAGGGGGCAAAATGGTAGGAAACTAGAGACGCAGCATAAGCGACATCCCCAAGAGGAGTTGAAGCCCTCCTCATAGAAGCCATTACGAGGATTACAAGGAGAACGATCAATACAGGGAGTGAGATAGGTTCAGAGACATGTGCTCCACTCTGCCCACTGTCCTTCTGGTCCAAAATACTGAACTCTAGATGCAAGGTTCATATCTTCATGTTTTCTTCTTAGTTTGAGGTTTCATACCCAATATTTTTAATGAAGTTGTCTTAATTTAGCCATTCCTGGCTATACATTTTAGTCATCGAACAATGTATTGGGTCTTCAATCTTATCTTTCAAGTAAAAAGACTATTCTGGAGTATATTGTGGTTTTCCTTGTGTTTTTTTGGGGGGTCTCATTAAAATCATCAGGGTCTGATAAATTTAGGGTTTGTAGTTTTTTGGTTTATTTTAAGCTTCGACAATGACAATGTCATTCTGTATGCAACCCCATGTCAAAGAATATGTTTCCACATTGAGTAGATAGGGTCGCTTAACTGTCATTTTGTAGTGGTACTTTAATTAGATTGAATAACATGGAAACCAGCCCCTGAACTTGGGGGCTTGCAAGGGTAAATAATTTTCTTAAAGAACCTTGGGGAGCGACTTCAAGGTTAATCATTTTTTTAAAGAACCTTGGGAGTGAGAATAATAAAATTTGCAAGATTTAAGACGAAAATTACGTAACATCATGCAAAATGGATGGTTTCTTATAGGAAACCTATCTCATTTACTATTTCAAATGACACTATTTGAAATAATCCTAAAATTTCCTTAGAGTATAAAATGACCATAACTAGCATTTGCGAATCTTTTATTAATTTTTTATTTTTAGTTTCAGCAACGGTTTCCTCTATTTCATTTGCAAAGTGGCTTAAGAGTGTTGTCAAGACATTAATGACTGGTAGGATCAGTATGGTCCAAACTTTGTTCTTCATCTAGGCTTTGTTCCTGGAATATATCCTCTTCTTTTTACCTTTCTTGCTCCTTTTCTTCTTCCTCTTCACAATCTATGTAGAATAATTTCTTCTCAGCACACTTATGACCTTTTGTGTATTTGCTATCACAATTGTAACAAAGCCCTTTTGCTCTTTTTTCTTCCAATTGTTGTGGTGTCAACCTTGTAGGTTGTGGAAGACTATGGGCAACAACACTTCCGTCTTTATAGTTGTGAATGGTATGCTTCCTAGTTGCCATAATTTTGCTTTCCATTTTTCTTGCTAACCTGAATGCCTTCTCTAATGAATCAGGTTCCCAAAGGCTCACATCATGTTGGATATTATCCTTTAAAGACCCTATGAACACATCAATCCTATGCTCCTCTGGAATATCTTTTACCCTTATGTTCAATTTTTGGAACTCCTCAATGTGCTCCATTATTGAACCCTTTTGTTTGAGACTTATCAATTGGCTAAAAAAAGTGTTGCTTTTTGTATCCTCATAATGTGCTATCAATTCTTCCATTGCCCAAGTGATAAAATATTTACGAGAACAAAGTCATTGATACCATACAAACTGATTTGGTTCCAAATATAAAGTTGCCATACGTACCTTTTGTGTGTTTTGCACATTATTGAGATCGAAGAATTGCTCCATCTGTAATATCCATGTGGCGGGATCCTTGCCATCAAACTTCCTCATATCGATTTTTGGAACATGGTGAGTCTTCGATCCAACATTAGAGTCTATGGAATCATGATTAACATTTCTTTTGTTCTCCTCATGAGTTTTCTTTAGTACTCTTTCACCCTTAGTGACCATTTCTTGTAGCAACTTATCCATCTTATCATCCATGCCATCAATTTTAGCGTCCATGCCATTCACCTTAGCTTCTATGCCATCCATCTTAGCTTCTACACCTTTCTTTAAACCGTCCATCTTAGCTTCTACATCTTTCCTTAAACCATCCATTTTAGATTCTGTTGCTTTTTGTGCAAGTGACACTCGTTGCACTTGTTCTTGTAATTTTGATATATCATATAGCATTTCTTCTTCTTCTTCATGAGTCATGCTAGAGCTTTCAGGCTCCTTACTAGGTGTTTGCATTTTCTTTCCTCGGGGCATCAGTTACCGATAATAATTCTCTAATATTCCCTTTGAATTCCTTCAAAATAAATTTTCAAACCAAGCTTAAGAAAAAATTAAAGAAAATCTACACACCTTTTTTCACTTTGTAGGAGCTCGATATTGCCTCCGATGTATCTCTATATTTTCTGATTATCTAGTTCTAAATTTGTGACCTGTAGTAGCCCTCTGTGTCCTCTTTCCAATGCCACAAGTCTAACCCAAATTGGATTCTCCAAGGAAGAGTTATGCAAAATATCCCACAGTGACTTGATTATAGACTAGTTCAGTAGAGCGAACTTGTACGATGTGCCACGTGTCACTGTTTCAACCTTTGACTCTAAAAAATATATAAAAGAAAACCACAGTCCGTCCTCTTTCTGTAACTTCTTACGAAATTTCAATCCGATGCTCAGAAAGAAATTTATGACGATTTTCCCCAGGTCACCTGTTTTGAGTGTAATTCAGGAGTCTGCAAAAAGACCAACTTCCTCAAATCATATCTCCGAAAATATCACGCAAAAAACTCTGAAATTCAGACCCAAGGTTTAGTGTGATTTATTCTCAAATGGGTTTTTTTTGCGACTCCTGAAACGTCACAGAAACAAAGTTATAGCGAAAATGCCACGATGACCTGTTTGGAGCAGCGAAACGCTAGAATCCAAAGCTCTGATACCAAATGTTATGAAACCAGCTCAAGAAAAGATAGAAAAGAGAGATCAACGCCTTAGAATTCAGCCTCTTCGAGGGGGCAACCTCCTTTACATTACATAAATGAACAATTCTTGGATGATACAAATGACAAAACCTCCTTTCTATATATAGGAGTCTAAGGAGTCACAATATAATCCAGCCGACCTAACAATAATAATATAAAGCGACAAAAATAATAATAGAGGGATTCTATGGGGCACAGAAATAACAATATGTGGGTAATAGGGGCACAAAAATAAATAAGGGGTATAACTACAATAGTAATGGGGTAATCACTAGTATTATAGGGACCCAACAGGTTGCCAAAAATATAGTAGGTTTTAGCTTTTTGTTATCTAAAGGGCTATCAAAAATACATTATGTTTTACCTTCTGTTGCTAGTTATCTAGATGCATTTATGAACAATATTTTTTTTTTCAAAGGGTTGTAAATGAATTTGAGGTTTTAATTGTGTTGTTAGTTATTTTGATACATTCCTGTACATTCATCAACACTTATCTTATAGAAAAAATGTTGAGGATTTTGTGTATTATTTGACACTTGTTCCCACCGAAATCAAAGAGATCATTGTATGCTCCTCACCAAGGAATTGATTGTTAGTTTCTTTCTTCAAGTGTTCCATCTTAGCAACAAAATAATGAGAAACCAAATGATAAACTAGCATGAAGGATTGTAACAGGATTTGGATTATTTTTAAGGGTTTACTGTTAATGTGAAAGTTAAAAATCCCATCACTATACCCCAAATAAGTCAAAATCAAAATAATCAAGGAAATAAAGGAACTGAAGGAAATCAGAATTAGGAAATGTTAAGGAATGTGTTGGAAATAATACTGAGATGGGGGGGGGGGTGAATCAGTATTATCAAATTCTTTTCAATATGCCTTCCAGATTTATACTTTAATTTATTCTTCAGATATTGATCATTAATTTGTATGTCAGTGCCATATAATAATGAACAAGAACAAGAAAAACAGATAAGCAAACCAAAGAACACCATATATAAGGTGGAAACCCAATGTGGGTGAAAACCACCTGCTGCAATATGTCTCTATCTTCTTTCAATTAGAAACTTCTTTTACAAGGATTTTGTACTGGTGCAGTCCTTTACCAGTACGTAGGCTGCAACCTGCAGAGAGCTACAACTCTCTCATTTTCCAGTCTCTCCTAGAAGGGAGCTACAACCCCCTTTGCTCTTCTACTTCTTTAAGGACCACGTTTCATTAATTTTTAGACTGGATCCAAGAAGATCAAATAATCATCAAGTACTTGCAAATCACCCAATCTCCTTATACAATCAACCAATGAATCACCCAACTTCTCAGAATGTTGTAAACAAAAAAGTAATACCAGAAATCTAAACCTAGAACTCTGTAGCAATAGATAAGAGATAGCCAATAAATGTTTCAAGACAGGTCCGCAACTTCACCAATATAAATCTGCGTATATCCGCAGTCTTTCTGTGCCTGAACTGTGCAGATCCGCACTGGATCCTTCTGCTGCTCTGTGTACCACCGCACTTACTCCTTCTGCTGAACTGTGTACCTCAGCACAGATTCGCACCTTAACTATCCGTCTGACAGCGTACCTCTGCACTGGTCCTTTTGTGCCTCTGCATACCTCCGTAATGTGCTTTCTTCTGAGCTGCGTACCTCGCACTGCGCCTTTTGCTGCGCTGCCTACCTCGGCACTGCGTCTTCTCCTATGCTGCGTACCCCCACACTTACGTCGTGGATCACCTATGAACCTCTGATTAGGGCCAAATTAACAGTCCTCCAATGTGTCACAGATAGTTAGATCCACAGATCTGATCATGCGCCCAAGAGATCACGACTTATCAATAGATTCGCCTTAAGTTTTCTCCTTGATTTAGATCTAGCTTTGCAAAATCAAACACCCAAAATTTTAGATCTTAAGATATTCAAATTTCACAAGTGCTTTGCCAAGTGATCTCCTTCCCCTTTTTATAGTCAAACCCTTATCCACACCATGGGACAAAACCATCAAAAACCAATACAAGGGATCCAAACCAGGGTTCAATAATTTAGATTCTATACCACGGGCCAAAACCATAGGGTCATGAATCGACGGGCTAAATACCAAGGGCCAAACATAAGAAACCCCACATGAACGCGCTTCTCTGCATTGGAGTGTGTGAACTGGGGGACCGCACCTTATGAACCGAAATCCTGCAGGTATGTCCGCACTTCCTGGATGGCGAACCTGCGGGTCCGCACCTTTTGAATGATGCACCTGCGAACCTCTTATTTTCCATCATTTTGAGAGCCTAAATGGAATTTTGCCACTTGAGTGAGTTGCCATCAAGTACAACACCTGTACCATAGAGCCAAACCAGAATCATAATGCCAACAATCTCCCCCTTTAACATCAAGGCAAAGGGTTATGCTCCCCCTAAGAACATGCTCCCCCTGACTATAAACCAGATCTGCAAAAGGAAAGAAAGTTCTTCAAGAAGAACCATAATCCACCAAACACCATAATTGACCATGAAAGAGATAGAGACATATTGCAGCACTATTCAGATCAGCATCCATGCTCTCCTTCTGTACTTCCTCCAAGATCTTCTACCATAATGTCAACAATGCATTATATGCTCCCCTGAACCTGTGCCATTCGATCTTTGACCAATCCGCAACCTAGCAAATGTACGCGTATACCCCATATGAAACTTGCGTACAACCAACAATCTCTGAAACAGATGAGATTCAACAACAAGATGATGTATCAACAACCCCCAGCTTTTGCCTAAGGTGTTGAAAGGTCTCGCTGGGCAATGGTTTGGTGAGTATATCAGCAACTTGTTCCTTAGAAGGAACATACTCCAACTTGACCTTTTGTTCAAGCACTTGTTCCCTGAGAAAGTGATACTTGATCAGTATGTGCTTGGTCTTTGAATGCATGACTGGGTTCTTTGAAATGCTGATTGCACTTGTATTATCACATAAGATGGAGATAGGTGGAGTACAAGTGATCTAAAAATCCTGGAAGGTTTGCATCATCCAAAGGAGTTGAGTGCAACAAGATGCAGCAACCACATATTCTGCTTCAGCTGTAGATAAAGCAATCGAACTATGTTTCTTGCTGAACCAAGATACTAATTTGGAACCCATAAAGAATGCACCACCACTTGTGCTCTTCCTGTCATCCACGCTTCTAGCTCAATCTGCATATGTATAAGCATGAAGTGTGAGATCTGTATCTCTAGGATAACATAAGACATAGTTTTGAGTTCCTTGAAGGTACTTGAAAATTCTCTTCACTGCCTGAAGATGAGTTTCCTTTGGATTTGCCTGAAATCTTCCAACTATTCCCATTGCATGCATGATGTCTGGTCGGGTACCTGTCGAATAAAGTAGACTTCCAATCATAGATCTGTAGGTTGGTTGATGAACTGCTACTGATTCATCATCTCCACTGAGGCTACATCCTGTGACCATGTGGGTACATACTAGTTTTGCATCTTCCATGCCATATTTCTTCAAAATCTGCTTGAGATACTTGGTTTGAGACAAGAAGATCCCGCCTTCATTTTGTTGGATTTCCAATCCAAGGAAATATGTCAGTTCTCCAAGCAAAGACATTTAGAATTCTTTCTGCATCACCAAGTCAAAGCTTTGACTCATAGCTTCTTCATTGCTACCAAAGATAATATCATCTACATACACAACAAGTATTATTAATTTGTCATTTTCAATTTTTATGTAAAGATTGCTATCTGCTGATCCCTTTGAAAAACCTTGTTGATGAAGATATTTGTCCAAACGGTAGTACCAAGCCCTCGGAGCCTGTTTAAGACCATAGAGAGCCTTCTTTACTCTGCACACAAGATTTGGATCATTCCCAAGGATGAACCCATCTGGTTGCTCAATGTACACTTCTTCTTCTAAGTCCCCATTCAGAAAGGTTGATTTCATGTCCATTTGAAAAACTTTGAACTTCTGAAAGCTTGAGAGAGAAAGGAACATTTGGATGGCCTCAAGTCTAGCAACGGGAGCAAAAGTTTCTTCGAAGTCTATTCCTTCTTGTTGAGCATACCCTTTACACACAAGTCTGGCCTTGTTTCTAATTACTTCTCCATTTTCATTCAGCTTATTTTTGAAGATCCATTTTCTCCCTATGACATTCTTATCTTTTGGTCTAGGAACCAACTCCCAAGTGTTGTTCTTTTCGATCTGCTCAAGTTCTTCATCCATTGCCTTGACCCAGCATTCATCTTTGCATGCCTCTCTTACATTTTGTGGTTCAGTGGAGGAGAGTAATGCCAAATAGCTTGAGGCTTCCGCAATTGTTCTTCTTGTTTGTACACCTGCTTCTTTCTGCCCCAAAATCTGAGATTTTGGATGATTCTTTTGAACGTACCAGGATGGAGTCTTTTCTTCTATCCTTATTTGCTCCTCAGGTGCCTCTTGAGGTTCTTCTTCATCATTTGTCTGATTTGGAGAGTAGTCTTCATCCTCTTCGATATTTTCATGATTTACTTGCCTAGGGATGTATCCTTTTTCATCAACCACTACATCAATGTTGTCAACAATTCTTCCAAGTCTTTTATTGTAACACTTATATGCTTTGCTGTGGGGAGAACAACCAAGGAGAATGCCTTCCTCTGCTCTAGGTTCAAGTTTGCCAAGCTGTTCATCAGTGTTCTTAATATAGCATTTGCTCCCAAAAATTTTGAAATGCTTTACCGAAGGAGTCTCACCATACCAGAGCTCATGAGGAGTTTGATTATTGTTCACTCGGACATTTGTTTTGTTGAGAATAAGAACCACAGCAAATGCAGCTTCACCCCAAAAGGTTGCGGCAGTCCCAGACTCATCAAGCATAGCACGAGCCATTTGTTGGACCGTTCTGTTCATCCTTTCCACCACTCCATTTTGCTGAGGAGTCCTAGCTATAGAGAATTCCCTTCTTATTCCATGTTCTTCACATAAATTGAAAAATTAATTTGAGGTAAACTCCCCACCTCTGTCGGACCTGAGGCACTTAATTTTGTGATCTGATTCGTTTTCAGCCAAGGCTTTGAAAGATTTGAATTTTTTGAATGCTTCGTCCTTGTGTTTCATAAGTCCCAACCAAACCATCTTGGAGAAGTCGTCGATGAATAATATAAAGTATTCTTCTCCTCAAGGTGACCTTGTCCTAAATGGACCACATACATCTGTATGGACTAGTTCAAGAGGCCTGCTGGATGATCCTTCCTTCTCAGGGAATTTAGTTCTGGTTTGCTTACCAAACTGACATGATTTACATATGGTGTTGTCTGAAATTTTGATATCTGGAAGACCATGAACTGCCTGGTATTTGCATGCTTTCCTTATTTGTGAAAATCTTAGATGCACCAACCTTTGGTGCCATAACCAATGTTCATCATCCTTGCTCAAATAGCATTGTTGTTGTCCTTCTTCAAATATGTATAGATTATTTGGAGTTCTTCTGCCTTTGATCACTATTTTTCCTGTATCAAAATCACGAACGCTACATCCATTTGATCAAAATATTACCTCGGTTCCTTGATCGCACATCTGACTGACACTCAGTAGATTATGCTTCAAGCCATCAACATACAAAACATTTCCAACTTTGACCTTTTCTTTCAAAATGAGCAGTGTCTTTTCCTTTTATGGCTGTAGGGGTATCATTTCCAAAAGAGACGTTCTTACCCTTTTCTAAAGCAGTATATGATTCATGTTTTTCTTTATCACCTGTCATATGCTTCGAACATCTGCTGTCAATGTACCATAGATTTTCCTGTCCTTCTCCATAAAAAGCTATCCCACATATTTCTGGTTGTGGTTCCTTTGTTCTCCATGTTCAGGTGCTTGAGGCTTGTTCCTTTGTCTGTCGAAACCTGCTCCTGCATTCAGAATCTTCATGATCGAAGTTATTACAAATAGAACATTCAATTTCATTTTCAAGGGCCGAAAACTTGTTATAGGTCCTTTTCGTAATCCCGGTCATACTTCTTTGTTTTTGAGCTTCTCTAGTCATGATTGTCTTACAGGCAACACATTGAGCTGCTTTGTGACCAAAGTTATGGCAAGAGAAACATTGGCCATTGAAGAAACTTCTGCGATTATCAAATCTACCAGCCAAATGATTGTAATTTCTATTGTCATCCATTCTTGAAGCAAATTGAGAAGTTTTTACCTGTGGTTGGTTGTAGCTTTTGTTCACCCTTAAGATGGATTGCCCCTGGTTTACCTGGTAGTCTCTGTTTGTTCTTGATGTAATTCATCCTTGCTTTACCTGATGATCTCCAACAGGCTTTTTCTCATTCCTCCTTGCTGCATCAAGATAACTCTTTGAGGTGGATGCTTGAGATGTTTCTCCATTATAACCCAGACCTTTCTTAATTAGAGGAGAACGTTGTACATTGATAATCTCATCCAGAGTTTCAGATCCTTTAACAAACTTAAGATTAAGAACCTTTGTTTTCTCAATTTCTTTTCTAAGGCCAACAATTTCACATTCTAACTTTTCAAGAGATTTTTCTTTTTCATCAAGTTGAAATTGCAGAGTATCAATGATCAAATTCTTTTCTTCTAAACATGTCTTGAGTTTAGAAATCTTCAACGAGGTACTGGACTGGGGATGGTATTGAACCAGCCTGCTGACTAGACTGGTACCTAACCAATACAAACTGGCTCTAATTGGCTAGACAAGAGACTTAAATTTTTATGAAATTTCTAAATGAATTTTCTTGTACATGCACAACATAGTTGGTTTATTCTTTTGATGATGACTATAGATGCAAAGTAAAAAATTGTGAAATTTTATTAATTCCTGTAAATCACAATCCTCTCTTAATTATGACTCAAAATTTATAACTCTGAAGTTGTTATGTGTTTGAATGAAAACTATTTTACAAAATGCTTAAAAGAATTGGTTTTCATCTAGATAATAACATTCATGTCTATACTTGTATGTTGGCCATAGGGCTTTAGATTTGGGTTTCTATCTTTGTTTACACGGGTATTCTAAGTTCTGAACATAACCATCCCTTTTACACTAGAAAGGTTTGGAAATTATATAGCCAGTTGTTTGTGCTACATGCACTTGAAAAGGTGTCATTTATTTGCTGAAACCAAGGCATATTTTAATGCAATTGACTCACAGTAGGAAGGAAAGCTATGACACAATTTATATTTACATTATTTGTATATTTACCTGTCTATATGCTAAAAAATTGGTAGTGGGGTATATTGTATTTACGCTACCTAGGAAACTTACACCATGTAGCTTCATTCCTAATCTCAAACTAAACCTCGCAGCCAAATACTACTTCATCTCAGGAACAAATTATAAGGCCTTTAGGGCTTCAACATCTAAGACTCTTTGGTCTTGTCTTCGAGGCAAGGTCATTTGAAACTCAATGCATGTTATATTAGGATCCAAGGGACCAAACTTGGTGCATAAAGAAAAAACACTACTTTCTACACATGTTTTTATTGCCAAACTAGTTGCACCAAACCTTTTTCAAATCCCGAACACTAGTAGTAAAATTGTAACGTTTCATAGTAAGCTGTCCTCTGTCGTTGGTATCAGAGGAAGAGATTGTTGTAGAAATAGAAGGAGAGATTAGCATGGAAAGTAGAGGGTTTCAAGAAACAAAGAACTGATAGAGGGAGTAGGTCATTTTTCCAGATCAAAAATGTATCACAAAAGGGGTATTTGGGCCCTCAAGGAAAAGAACGGGGGCAATTTTTCCCAGCATGCCAAACAATCGAAAATGTATCACAAAAGAGGTATTTGGGCCCTCAAGGAAAAGAATAGGGAAATTTTCCCTAGCATGCAAAACAACTGTAGCTGCCCAAATTTGATGAAAACCCTCCCAAATTCTATCTTGCAGAAGACATGCTTGATTAGACCCACTTCCTTTTCACATAGTAAATCAATAGTTTGTTGAGTACCTAGATACCAAAAATCTGAGATTGTTATACCTATCATTCGCAATTCTGAAAAAGAGTAATGGGAAATTGGGAATCCAAGGATTATGGTAAAAAAATATTAACCGTATGCTTAGTGCCTGTGTTAGAGCTCTATAACAGTAATGACAGAGGTAATCAATGGGGAGAAGAGGAACATAGGTCTTTCAATGTCATACAATTCTTACACATCCATGCTTTGTTAGGTAAAATCTATAAACATGATAGAGCTGTAAACTCTGGCATGCATAAAAAAGGAGCTAGAAAATTTAAAAAAGAGTGAAACCTCATTGCATAGATGGAAGCTTCAACATTACCCATTTCTTCACTCAGTTAAGCAAAACATTGTTCTTGGCACTATCCACATTGCAGATACCAACCCTAATATTGAATCCTTTGGATAAGAGTTAGGTTACAATCTATTTCCTGTTGTTTTTTGTGGCACCTGCAACTAATACCCTATGTCCAGTGCAATAATTAAATGTCGAAGGTATGGTATGGTAGACAGTGATAGATTGACTGGTGGGAAGGAGAAGGGTACTATTAAAATTGGCAACTACGGCCACACTCCATGTGGGTCTACTTATTCATGGAAGTTGATATTTTTCCTAGATTCCTCTCATTGAGAGGTGTAAGATTGATCTAAAAATCATCTGATTCCAATATGTATTCATGGAGATATGAATTTAATTGTGTTATGTGACAATTTGTCAAGGTTCGTGAACAACCAAATTACCCCATCTATATTCAACATTTTACTATAAATAGAAGAGGTTTGCAAGTCATTTGAGACACACACTCACACCTCTTCTGATCTCTTCCTCCCCACTTGTTTGGGTTTTACTGGAAGGAAGAGTTCCTAAGAGAATACGTTACCCTAAGAGAGGATGCCCTAGCTCCTGATGCTGTCATGGAGATGAAGGCCAAACACAATTATGAAGATAGGCTTCTAACGTTGCCCTAAACTCTTGAGCCCTAGCTACACACACAACGATGTCAAGGACGACAGTGAAGTGTAAGCCCTCATAAAATAGGCTTACATTCAGCTGAATGATATGACTAAATGCTCTAGTCATTGGTCACAATTTGATGTTACAAGAGACCCTAAAAACGTAGTAAACGAGAACCTTAATTTGATGTCTGAACAACTCCTAATGTCCGCTGTCATAATGGAGACTCTATCCACTAAATTGAGATCTATAAGCTGACCTAATGATAGGGAATACATAGTCACCCTAAAATTGTCCTTGAGTGCCCTAAACACTATGGTCACAGTCAAGGAGGATGCATATACTTAGCCTTCTATATGCTACTCATACACTGCCCTAAGCTGCAGGAAGGAGGCCTAGAAGAGGCCCTAAACTTAGGCCTGAAGAAGACTTCATTCGCTATCACAAATACAGCTAACATTGCAAAGGAAGCCTAGCAGTGACAATTTTAATTACAACTGTTATATGGCATAGGTAAGTTGGGGGTAACTGTCTCTATATTAGAAGTCTAAGGGTATCGTTGCCATTTAATAACTTGGTAGCTAGCTGCTTTACTAGGCTGCAAGCTACAAGAAGCAGGTAAGGTTGTTCCATGACAGTGTTAATGAAAGTGCAACATGAATGGTACAACATTGTGCAACATGAATGGTGCAGTGTAGTGATGATGAAGTGCAGCATGATGGGTGCAACATAGTTATGATGAATGGTGCAACATAATGATGGTGAATGGTGTAGCATAGTGCAGCATGAGAATGGTGCAACATAGTGCTGCATACTAATGATGACGTGCAGCACCATGGGTGCAGTGCAATGATGATTGTATGTAGTATGATGAGTGAAACATAGTGTAATGAAGTGCAACACAGTGATGGGTGCAACTCAGTGATGGGAGAAACACGGTGATGAGAACAACTCAGTGATGGGTGCAACACTATGATGGGTGCAGCATGGTGATGGAATCACCTTGGAGAATCAATTGAAGCAGTATGCCTTCACCTAAGTTCAAATCAACTACCTCATGTGTTATCTTCTTAGTGAAGATCTCTCCTGAACTATTGAAGAACGTAAGAAGAATTGATCAATGGTTTCACGACATTAGGGTTTGTCCCTGGCTAGTGCCACATCTTATTTCCTCTTGTCATGGCTTGTTTTCTGTGATTTATGTTTATGTTATATCTACATTTTACTATACTGTTAAATGTGATTGGTTATCTGGAATTGATATTGAGCTAATATGGAAAATTGAAGTAAATTTGCTTTCAGCATAGAACATACGTAAAATTAATAGGTACAACTTGTTAGAGAGGAAAAGGAGGTTTCAAAACATGGTGGAGGATGCCATAAAGAGCTGCAGAAACACGCAGGTAGGAGAAAACATATCGAAAGCAATTTCGACAAATGGAAAATTTCCATTGGTTAGAAGGGAGAAATTTAAGCTTTCCCATTCGTCGGGAGTGAACAATGTTTTCCCATCCCAAGCCAACAAAGAGAACGCCTATCAACGTAATTATGTAAGAACATGTACAAATTTATTTTCAAAATTACTAAATTTAGACGTAAATTAGAATGTACGGTATTTAGTTTTTGATGGCTCTAAGTTGATTTCATGAGCAAGGTCAAGATGCACTCTTATAGATATTAAAGGATACAAATATTTGATGTCTTGTCGCTTGTATTTCCCATGCAAAAATAATGTCACTAAGTATGAGGCTTTGATACAATGCCTTAAAAAAGTGAGAGATTTGGATGTTAAATAGCTTCAACTAATAAGGATTTACAAATAGCTATCAAACATTTAGGAAATTCAATTCACATTATTTTAATCACCTTAAGAGTTATAGAGATGAGGCATGGTTTATTATTTCTAATTTTGAAACATTCAATATTAATTATGTACATTGAAGTCAAAATGCAAATGAAAATTTACTTTCAAACACAACTCTTATATTTATACCATTGGGAAACTTTTCTATGGACATGTTTTCTAATGAACATTTTTCCAAACCTTCTATACCAAACAATATTACAAACTAGATATTTTTTTATGATGATGCCCCTATTTTAGAATTCCTCACATAGGGAGATACTCTTAGGGGATCAACCATTGATGAAAATTGACATTATGATCAACAAATTAATACATTGCCTCTAGATGCAAAACCAAAGAGTGAGAACTTATTTCATAAATATGTGGTTTGAATCTCTGTAACAAATAATACCCACAAAATATTAATCTAGGCATTGGATACGTGCCTATTGAGAGGGCTACATTTTGTCATTTCCTTAAGGAATTATAAAGACCTTTTTCTCGTAGGATTACACTGATTCAAAGACCCATGACACTAAAGTCATTTAGGATGTGATATCATTCAAGAAATATATAATGCTATTCAACGAACATTCTTAAATATGTATTCAACAATATAATAACAAATGAAAATGAATATAAGAGGAAAAATATTTTTTATCATTCATCATTCCCTATGGGTGTCCAATATGTTCCCTGTTAGGAATAAGAATGGAGAAATCGATATTTTCATCGATTTCAAAAATATCAATAAAGCATTAGATAAATATAACTACCTTGTTCCAACCATGGAATACATCCTATAGTGTATTTTAGGTTCTAAAATTTTGTCTATATTGGATGATTTTTCTAACAGCCCAATTCCAACCCCTCGATTGTAAATAACATGTACATGAAAATATTAGGCTAGTGGGGGTATCATGCCCATGTGTATCTATGTGTATATGTATTGGGTCAAGAGTATCGATGTGCAGTATCATGCCCATGTGTATCTATGTGTATATGTTTTGGGACCAGAGTATCAATGTGCATATGCTTTTATATGTTTTGAGGCTAAAAGGCATGGTGCTGAAAATATGATATTTCATGCACACTAATAAATGAATTAGCACTGCAGACCAAATAAGATGAGAAGAGTATGGGGGTTAAGACCCCATGTGCATACAAAGTGGGTTTCATATAGCTTAATAATTATGATAAAAGTGCATTGGCTTCTCAAAAAACTCTACGAAATGACTTGAGGGGTGTTAGGTGTCAAAAAACAAACATGCAAATAAAAGTATGTGTGTGGGAGCTACTAACGGTTAAAGTTGTTATGTGCTTATTTGTGCTAAAGAAAATCTAACATTCATTAGATTTCTTTCATCTTACAATGTTATTATTAGCAATACACTTGTGTATGATAGAATGAAATCTAGCATGTGTCAGCTTTCTTTTGCTTGATAATGTTGTTGTTGGCAATAGGCTTGTGTTTTTGCTAAATGTAAATATAACACATGTTAGATTTTTTTCACCTTACATTATTTTTATGCGCTTGTGTTTGAGCTATAAGGAAATTTAGCATGCACTAGATTTCTTTCACAATGCAATGTTATGGTTGGAAATTTGGTTTTTTGTGCTAGAAGGAAATATGCTAGAATTCTTTGACCTTGCAATGTTGTAATTGGAATTTTGCATGTGATTTTGTTAGAAGGAAATTTAGCACACGCTAGATTTCTTTTATTGCATATTGTTATTGGAAATATGTTTCAGTTTGCGCTAGAAGTAAATTTAATGTGTGTTATTTCTTTAACCCTACAATGTTGTTATGTTCTTGCGTTTGAGCTAGAAGGAAATATAGCATGAGTTATATTTCTTTCATCCTGTAATGTGCTTGTGTTTGTGTTAGAAAGAAATCTAGCATGCGCTAGGTTTCCTTGCCATGTAATTTTGCATGTGATTTTGTTAGAAGGAAATTTAGCACACGCTAGATTTCTTTTATTGCAATATTGTTATTGGAAATATGTTTCAGTTTGCGCTAGAAGTAAATTTAATGTGTGTTATTTCTTTAACCCTACAATGTTGTTATGTTCTTGTGTTTGTGCTAGAAGGAAATCTAGCATGAGTTATATTTCTTTCATCCTGTAATGTGCTTGTGTTTGTGTTAGAAAGAAATCTAGCATGTGCTAAGTTTCCTTGCCATGTAATGTTGTTGTTGTCAACATGGTTGTGTTTGTGCTAGAAGTAAATCTAGTGCGAGCTAGAATTATTTCACCTTACAATGTTTGTGTCTATGTGTGTTTATACTAGAAGAAAATCTAAAACACATAGATTTTTTTCACCTTGCAATGTTGTTATTGGTGATGTGCTTATCTTTGGGCTAGAAGGAAATTTTGCATGCACTAGATTTATTTCACAATGCAATGTTTTTGGAAATATGGTTGCTTGTGCTAGAAGCAATGTTTTAAAACTCTGACTCTGGTTCAGAAATGGCTGAGGGTCAGCTCTGACTTTGACTCCGACTCGGTATCGACTCAACCGGTTTGATTTCAATGACTCGGTAGTTGTAAAAAATACATTAATTTTTTTTTTTTTTATAAAAAAACATAATTTTAAAGATTTTCATTCATGTTTCCAAACACAGAGCTTTAGAATATAGAGAGAAGATAACATATGATCAAAGTAGGCTCACGAACATATCCATTATATCAAAATGGCACCCAATGCACCGTCTAATAAAAGTTCATACCTAGCCACCACTGCCAGGATTCTTTTCTGCCTTAGCCTAAGGAAAATCACTAGACTACAACAACAATAATACCAATTCTCTGCCCCTAATGAAGTCTCAAAACCCTTGATTCAATTCTGGTCAAGCTCTAGAACAATCAGAGGTAAATATGTATTTATTAGTCCATTGCTAGAACGTTTGACTTTTTAAAAACATTGTATGGCTCAATGCATTGTTTCGGTTTTCTAATTCATGCCACTAGGATAACCATACTTCGGCCTTGTAATTTTCAAAACTTTCTCACAGCGATAGATTACGTTAGGGCTATAAATATGAAATAAACAACAACCCAACCATTGATATGTAGGAGGCAGAACAACTTTTGACAAATGTTCTTTATGATTTTTGTCAAAGAGCCTAGCCAACTGAGTTGTTATCGAGCCGGCCAAGTCATTACCAAGTCGACCGAGTTGTTATCGAGTTGAATGAGTCAATGACTGGCTCGAAAACAACTTGACCAGCCATTCCATTTCAGCCATCGAGCTAACCTACCGAGGCATTGGCCCGGTCTGACTTGGCCGAGTTGGAGTCGGCTCGGTCATTTTTTAAAACAATGGCTAGAAGGAATCTAGCATGTGTTTTGTTTCTTTCAATGTGCAATCTGCTTATGTTTGTGATAGTAATGGATCTAGCATGCACTAGACTTCTCTAGTCCTAAAATGTTGTTATGTGCTTGTGTTTGTGCTAGAAGGAAATATAACATGCATTAGATTTCTTTCAAATTGAAATGTGCTTGTTTTTGTGTTCGAAATTTTTTGAACATGGGATATAATTCTCATACTCTTCAATGTTGTTGTTGGCAACATGATTGTATTTGTGGTAGACATAAATCTAGCACTTGCGAGATTTCTCACTCTACATTGTTGCTATGTACTTGTGTTTGCACTAACAGGAAATCTAACACATGTTAGATAGATTTTGTTTTACTTTGCAATGTTGTTATTACTAACATCTTTTTGTTTGGGATAAAAGGAAATCTAGCTTGCGCTAGATTTTTTTTGTCCTATAATGTTGTCATTGGAAATATTTATATGCTTGTTTTTAGAAGTAAATATAATGCAGACTAAATTTTTCTCACCCTACAATGTTGTTATGTGATTATGATTGCTTTAGAAGGAAATATATTATGCATTATATTTCTTTCAACTTGTAATGTTTTTATTTGCAACGTGGTTGCGTTTTTGATAGGAGGAAATCTAGCATGTGTCAGATTTGTTTTATCTGGTAATGTTGTTGTTGGAAATATGTTTGTGAATTTGTACTAGAAGGAAATCTAGTATGTGTTATATTTTTTTCACAATGCAATATTATTTTTGACAATACAATTATTTGTGCTAGAAGGAAATCAAATTCCTTACACTGTTTTATTTTGCAATGTGTTTTTGTCTATGCTAGAAGGAAATTTAGCATGCAATAGATTTCCTTTTTTCTTGCAGTGTTGTTGTTGACAATATACTTGTGCTTGTGATAGAAGTAAATCTAACACGTACTAGATTGCTGACATCTTGCAATGTTGTTATGTGCTTGTGTTTATGATAGAATGAAATATAACACACATTAGATTTCTTTCACCTTACAATGTTCTTATTTGCAATGTGTTTTTGTTTGTGCTAGAAGAAAATCTTGTGGGTGCTAGATTCCTTTTTCCTTACAATGATGTTATTGGTAATATGCCTGTGTTTGTGCTAGAAGTAAATCCAACATGTATTAGGTTTCTTTAGCCATACAATAATGTTGTTTACTTATGTTTGTGCTAGAAGGAAATATAGCATGTGCTAGATTTTCTTTTACCCTGCTGTAATGTTGTTGTTGAAAACATATTTGTGTTTGTGCTAGAAGTAAATCTAGCACATGTTAGATTTCTTTCACCTACCACTGTTGATATGTGTTTTTCTTTTTTTTCTCATGCTTAAATTTCTTTCCCATTCTAATGTTGTTATTAACAATGTGCTTTTGTTTGTACTAGAAATAAATCTAGCATGTGCTACATTTAATTTTCTTTACAATATTGTCGTTGGAAACATGTTTTTATTTTTGGTAAACATAATTCTAAAACATGCTAGATTTATTTCACCCTATAATGTTTCTATTGTTTGTTTTTATGTTGTTAAAATTGGAAACTGGGGCCAAAGTCCATGTGGGTCATCTTATAAATGGTAGTTGGTATTTTTCTTGGATCCCTCTCATCAAGAGGTGTAGGATTGATCTAAAGATCATCTGATTTTGATAAGTATTCATGGAGATATGAATTTATTTGTGTTATGGGACAATTCCTCAAGGTCGGCTAGTAACCAAATAAATCCCACTTGTGCCCAAAGTTTTAGTATAAATAGAGGTGGCCTTCAAATCATTTCTACACACACTTGGGATCTCTTCCTCTCTAGTTGTCTTTGGGTTTTAGTAGGAGGAGAGATCCTAAGGAATAACACTACTCTATGGAGAAGCCCTAACGCTTCCCTATTGAGAAGCCCTAGCGCTGCCCTATGGAGAAGCCCTAACGTAGCCTATGAATAACCCTATATGATGTCCTAAGGGTGGTATGGATATACCCTAGCTGCAACAAACCTATAAGAGAACAACGAGCAGTTAGGAGGCTATTCTAGGAGGCCGAGGAGCTGTTGAATAAGGCCGCAGCCCACATCTTGAGGTTGAGAGGCAGGGGGATTGTTTTGGGGTGGTTAGGTGAAGGATTATCCCTTAGAAGGGCTACTGCAACTAAGGGACAACTTGTTGTAGCAAGCTAAAATAGATAAGAGGAGGTTGAAGGATGGAATGGGGGTTGGAATAGCCGAGCATTGCAACCAAGGCTTTCCTCCCCTCTTAGAAAGGCAATCGTAGTTGTGGAGGGCTATTACGGTTACATTTTGAATGTTGTTAGGACTGTTGTTAGAATTCCCTAACCAGTCCAACAATGCAACAAATAGAAAGGCCCCAAAAGAGTGATTATGATACATTGAAGCAACATGATGATGATATATTGCAGCAACATGAAGATGAATGTTGCAGCATGATGAAGTGTATCATAGCATAATGAGGGGAAACAAAATGGTGAGGTGCAACAGTATGATATAGAAAGTTCATGGTGCTGAAAGTATAGCACATTGGTATAACAACATGCAAGGGACAACAAAATAACATTGCGCCAGTTGTATGGTACTTAGCAGCAAGTACACCAAGCATGCAATGGTACAACAACATGTAAGGGACAACAAAATAACATTGGGACAACTGTATGGTACTTAGCAACAAGTACACCAAGCATGTAATGGTAGAGTAGCATATAAGGGACATCAAACTAACACTGGGACAACTGTATGGTACTTAGCAACAAGTAAACCAATCATGCAAGGGACAACAAGCAAGCAATGGGACAACAAACATGGACAACATGGTTCAACCATGACACATGTGAAAACAATACAACATTAAGTGCAACAATCATAAGGTCCAACATTGTGATGATGGGTGAAAAATGGTGCAGCACAGTGAGGTGTGGCATGATGACAAGATGCAGCATGATGATAGGCGAAGGAGTCACCTTGGAGAATCAGTTGAAGTAGCATGTCTTCAACTGATCTCATGCATCATCTTCTTAGAGATGATCTATGCTCTAATTTAGATAAGCCAAAGTCTTGACTTCAGTTGCATATGTACTCTCTCTCTCTCTCTCTGTGCTGAACTATTGAGGAACATATAAGAAGAATTGATCAAGGGTTTCCCCACATTGGGATTTGTCCTTGGCTAGCACCACATCTTGTTTCCTCTTGTCTTGGATTGTCTTCTACAATTTATATTTATGTTCTACCTGTAGTTTACTTTAATGCTGATGTGATTGCTAATCTAGAAAAAATATTGAGCTAACTGTGAAAATTGAAATAAATTGCTCTAGTATAGAACATACCCAAAAATTAACATGATATCAGAGCTGAGGTGAAGACAAATCCCAAGCAAGAGTGAAAGAGCAATCACCAAAGACATTTGGGAAAGGACAAAAGGATCAATGGATTCCTCATCCCTCTTCTAATTAACCAAAGGTGAAGTCGAAGAAGAGAATATTATCAAAATGGCACAGCAGAAGTTTCTGATGGCCTACCTGGATATCACTTCAATAGGAAGTATGAATGCAAGGGTGGAAGGAAAGGAAGATTCCTTGGTTGAAATAAGTTTGGCCATTATGCAAAGGAGTGTCAGACTGGAAGGGACACATCTCCTGATGATGATAACAATCATTCCAAGGACATCTTCAATGATTAGAGGAATGGCAAGACACAATCGACTCTTCAGAGAAACCAAGGAACCCTAGGTATGAAGAATCAAATGTTGTTTATGATAAGATAAAGAAGTTTTATCTTATATTGGCCCTCTCCTTCATATTCTTTGGGAATCTAGCTTATTGATTGTAGTGCTTCAAGGCACTCCATTGGATAGAAAGGTGCTCTCTCTCTGATTTGGTAGATATGGAAACATTCGTGGGATTATACTTGGAGTTGATGCCACCTATCCCGAAAAGGGTGTTACCCATCAATTGAATGAGGGTAACTCGATTAATTTACATAACCTCTTTTATGTACCTAACTGCAAGAAGAACTTGGTGTCCACTTCGGAAATGGAAGTCAAAGGTTTCAGGGTGGCATTCATCGATGGAAAGGTACGTGTTTGAAAATAGAATTTCCAAGGATGCTTTTACTCGTGGGTTCAGGGTTGGAAATTTGTATCAAATTGAAGAAAGTTCATTGGGGACCATGTCAGTTGACACATAGCACCAGAGGTCTATGAGTCAAATGATGACAAGGATGACTGAATTCAAAAGGAGCATGAAGTTACATGTCTAAGATGTACCAAAGGAAAATATCACAAGGGGACCATTCTCCTCATGTAGTAGGTCCACAAGTTTGGAACAACCCGAGGAGGTTTGAGATTCATGATCAGGAATTTCATTTGTTCAAGTGGAAGAAAACCCTCTATGGCTTGAAGTAAATCACCTGGGGTTTGATATGAGAGGATTGGTAGCTGTTAGATGAAGCTGAGATTCACTAAGAGTGAAGCTGATCCAAACCATTGTTTGAAGGTTGTGGATGATAGACCTCTCATACTGGCGCCTTATGAGAACAACCTATTTCTCATAGATGCAGACCCTCTCACTTGCAGAAGTAAGAGGGAGTTGGATTTCGGATATGAAATGGTAAACTACAATCTCATGACTACCTCGAGGATCTTAACCTTTAGAAGTTATATGGTTGTGATGCCGAAATAGATTTGGGAAATGCCTCTAAGTTTCATAAACTCATTTGCATTGATGTTCCTAGTGAACTTTCGTTCAGATATATGTTTTGCAGTTAGCATGGTAAGCTCATATTTGGTTGACCCTCACTAGATTGGTGCCAAGAATCTTCTGAGATATCTTTGGGGCACAATCTCTCATGGATTGAGATACACTATCAAAAATACAAAGCTGCATGATTATTAGAATGCTAACTGGGCTCCCAGTGTGGAGGATCAGTAGAGCACTTCTTAGTGCTGGTTCTTTTTGGGTTTTGCTTCGATATCATGGATGAGAAGGAAGCAGAAGTCGGTTGTTATACGCACCACTGAGACCGAATACATAGCCACGAATTGTAGGTAGAATTACCTTAAGATGAGCGACATCTACTTCGTGCTTTTATATGTATGACTTCATGAATTATTTCTTTTATTTCACAACACTAATAAAATAATTGTTGATTTGGTTTGTCATTACTAAAAATAAAATATTTTTATTTTATTTATTTTTGGTGAGATATTGTGTTGATAACAATTATTGATTTGAATGGTCATTTAATGTTTTCACATCAAAGTTTGCCATGCTATAGAAATTTTTACAATGGATTACATTATATGTAAAAATTAATAGATAACTAGTCTATTTGTTTAAATTAGATCATTACAATTATTTGTTTCAATCGTGGTTTAAGTTATCATTATACCTCTTAGAAATTAGTAATGCGAAGGATGACCCATTGCATTCCATATAAGTTGAAAAACTATATTAGGTTCTACGTAGCACAAACAATAAACATACAATTTGTACTAAAAGAAGCACCAAAAGCAACTAAGCTAGAGACTCAAGAAATTAGCATATAATTAATTAGGTTTGAAATTTAAAAACTGTATTATATTTTATGTGGAAGTTAATATATAATTAGTTTGTTTACTTTTACTAGACGATTGTAATTATATTTTTCAATTGCAATTAAAGAAATCTTCATAAGTATTAAAATCAATGATTTTAATGGTGGGTCAATGTGTTCTTAGAAGAATTGTATTCCATACAAATTAAATAAAGATACTAGGTTTTATATATAAACTAAACATATCATTAGTTTGTTCATTTTAATGGGGCCATTATATTTGTATTTTTGATTACTGTTAACTCATAAAATTCCCTTTTCATATAAACGGAAACAATTCATAATAAATACCAACATCATTTTTAATTTGGTAGGTGTTTATGTCCTTAAGCAATGAAGTGTAGATATTTTAATATCATACATGTGGTTGCAGTGCAAATGCAGATGGGCATTACTACAAGTCAAAAGATGTTGATATTTGAAATGGAAGGAGTATTCTTCAAATCATACACCAAATATGAACACAATTTTCATATTCAAAGAGAACTAGATTGATAGTTTGGTGGTAGGTCTTACTTTTTAAGGATTTTTCAGTCAGAAGTACTAAAATGTTGCTTAAAAAATTATGATGTCACAATATGGACATTCATGTCACTAACAAGTACATCTTAAAAGTACTTAAAAGTCAAATATTGATATAGAGGACTTTAAATTTGCATGGGACAAGTCTCAATGTTATTTGCAGACAAAATTGGAAGCAGGGAAAACAAGACAATTTTATGAGAAAAGGTTGACTGATGTGTGGTCCCAATATGGAGATAATTATAAAGAATAAAATGTATTGCTAATAGATACAACAAAGCATACTTTCCAATTCATTGGATATCGATCAAACCACATCTTGATAAAAGCCTATATAGGAAAATAGCAAGATACTTGACTTATGCAAGTTTTATTCCCCTTCCTTAAGACATTTCATTGTATCAAAGAAAAACATAAGTACATTCAAATGTTCAATATAGCATGTAATTCATTGTAGTGGATGGAGATAATTTCCTTTATAAATTTGTTGAAAAGTACATTCCAAATTTTCAATACATTTTGGACAGTTTTTTGTTGTATCAATTTGTATGATTTTATATTTTTTGAAATATATGGGAATTGCCAATTATATTAATATGTATATTTCTTATTATTTATAATTTCTTTTTCCATGACTTTGTTGCTTGCCTTTTAAATTATCTTACATGAACGATCGAGACATGTTATTTTTAATGATTTTTGTTTACTTATATGCATCAATAATCATATATAAATGCGAAATATAAGTTTTGAAATCGAACTACTTGCAAGCGAAGGTCTAATTCTTACTAAAGAAATTATAATAATTTACTTGATAAATGCTACAATGCATTATTCACTAAGGCTTATGGGAAATGTGCCATAAATGAATGATTTGAACCTTTTGAAGCATAAGATATGTGATTTCTCAATTCATAATTTTCCTAAATTTATATGCTTAAATCAATTAATGGTTGTAGTTGCAATCATACAACAATGAAAATCAACAAGGCACAAAGTTAGTTATTCATTGTTTACATATAAAATGCACTAATATGAGTGCATAAATATGACTTTTAATTTTTGAGATAAAAATCTATTGTAAATAATTTTGCATTTCTTAAAAAAACATATAATTAATGATAATGATTGCTAAGTGGACTATGAAGGTTTGTTTAGACACTATCATGGATGAATTTTATCTTTGAACTTTAAGGAATTTAATTTCATTACTTAAAGTTAATTTTTTGTAAATTTGTATTTTAAATAAACTGAAATTTTTAATCCATAATCCTATCACTTAATTTATTAAGAGTATTAATTTCATATTGTATTATTTTGAAACAAAACTCTATGTTAAACAAAGTTATATTCTTAATAAAACATGGAATACTTAATTAACAATGTGTTAAGTGGACCATCTAGACTCATTAAACAGATGGGTAAAAAATGGTTGTATCTAAACTTTTTGCACCATAAGACATTGATTTTCCCATCCATATTAACACTTTGTCATTTTCAATTCTTAAATAGTTCTTTGTAGTTTAAATAATTTCATAGAATCCAATAGGACTTGAAGAGCTCTATTCGGTTTTATGCATTGATAGAAGCTTATAAATGTGATGTATTTTTGAAATGTAACTCTTATATATATATAACAAATTATAAGTAATTGATAATGAGTTCTATGTGATCTATACAAAAGCATTTACCGACTTTTATTTTCCTATCATGAAGTTTAATATAAATTTATAAATGTGACATTTTTTTTGAAATAAAACTCCATGTAAAATTAAATATTTTTCCTAACAACACATGGAATAGTTAATTGGTAATGAATGTTAAGTAGATTGTTCAAGTTCATTCGAGATACATGCCATAAATAAATGTAATTAAACTTTTTGCAACATAGGACATTTGATTTTCCCATCCATAACATTTGGTAAATTTCAATTCTTAAATAAATTATTTGTAATTGAATAATCTGATAGAAGACAATAAGACAAGTATGTATTAAATTTTATTTAGTATATATGTATGTATACATGCAATTTGTTTTTGAAGTAAATTTCTTAATGTAAATAAAAATATATTTTTTAGAAAACTAATAATTTAAAATCAATCCTTGATGAGTTCTAACTACTTTATTCTATTTTGAATTGACAACTTTTTCTAACGATGCATTCTTAAATCAATTATCTATATATTTAATAATGTCATATAAGTCAATAAGTCAAGAAACCATTAATTGATTTTTAGATATCATATGGTTTAATATGAATGTATAAATGGGACATTGTTATTTCTAGAATAAAAATCCATGTAAAAAATGCATTTTCTAATAAAACATGGATTAAGGAATTCACAATGAGAATTAAGTAGACTATTTAAGCTCATTGAACAGATGAGCCATAAATGAATGTCTTTAAACTATTTGGACCATATGACATGATTTTCCCATGAAGATAAACATTTTGTAAATTTCAATTCTTAAAGAAACTATTTGTACTTAAAATAATCTCATAGAATCCAACAAGACTTAGAATCTATTTATTCAAATCCATTTTCTTATATGTATTGATATAAGTTTATAAATGAAATTTATTTTTGAAATAAAACTCTTAATGTAAGTGAAGATATATCTTTTACAAAAATAATTAGAATTAATTGATAATGAACTTTAAGTGGTTTATTCAGACTATATCAAAAGTCAAGTGTCATAGATGAATGCCTTTTAATACATATTTAATCTTCAAAATCAATATCTTAATGATAATTTTTTTGTATTTACATTAAGTATTTAATAATTCAAGAACATGAGGACTTATATAAATTTCACCTAAAATTCATGAGTTATGTTTCACAATTATTTCTTCCCCATTAAAAATTCTTATCATTTTCTCCTCTTAGTGAAAGTAATGATCAATCATGGTTTTCCATACAATTGAGACTATTATTTACATACATTGAGACTATTATTGGTTTTGACAATGTTTACAAGGAGATATAAATATCCACACTACCATCAACTTTAATAATCTTTGAAAACCCTTGCCTCCACTACTTACAAGAATACCACTAATTCTTGTTTGCTTCAATTTGTAACATTGTCCATTATAATGGAATGACTTGAATACCCATTTAAGAACTCTCATTTGATGTACTTGGATTTTTAGTGGAGATAGATCAAAGGTGCCTAACCTTCTTAAAATACCTAGATCAACAATGCCTAAATTTTATAATGGATGCTTGGATAGTATGAAGATGAATGATCACCCCCTCATTAGTGCTTCATAAAGGCATGAAGGGACCATGGGAAATTGAGCACAAAAATATTTTACTATTTTTTTTTGTAGAATAGTTTCAATGCAACGCGAGGGACACACATCCTTTCCATTTACACTAATATCCTCACATCACCATCATGCAATCAATAACTCCCTCGTACCTTGTGGGAAAGGGGCTTAGAGTCATCAGACAGAAAATTCAAACATCAAGGAATCTAGTCTATTATCCATAACTATAATATCTTTATTGATTGTTAGACATACTAATATGATTTAGCTTAAATCAATTGCTTCTAAGAGTTTGATTTCACACTCCTATTGTGTATTGATACTATTGTAAATAACAACTCCATGTTTGACCTATTCATGATCTCTACTTGGTTTGAAATTACTAAAATTATTTTTATATAGAATTAAGTTAATATGGAGATTTACAAAAGAATGAATGTTGTTGAAGGCCTTGTAATAGAATACTTCCAAATTTAATGAAATATGTGTTCTTTGCACATAACCTTTAAAATCAGCAAGTAAGTTGACACTATGAAACACCAATTGGAATGTGTAAAAGGGGACTTTCAGGAGAGGGAAGTAAAGAGTGAGTCTCTATATGGAAATTAATGGAAATATCCTAAGAGAGGCACACAAGATCAAGGAAATATTAATTAAATATCTAGCGAAGTAGTCACATAGACGCAATGATAATTAAAGAAAATAAAATACAAATTCAACAAGATGAGCATCAAAGTCAATGAAATAGTTTAACTTATTTACTACATAAGAATATAACACATACCATAAACATCTAAGGAATAGTCTTAGAATATTCTTGATACATGCATGAAAATGTGTTGGCTATATGGGCTTATGATTATTAAGTGTAATATGTGAGTAAACATATGCAATGGTGAGGCACTAGATCCAGTAGTGGAACATTAAGTCTATTCTTACTTCTACAAGGAATGATCTTCTCTCCTATTCCAAGATATAGAATCCAACGCTAGATCTCCCAAGGTTAAGCCTCCAAAATCCCCTTGCTTGAGTTATGAGGTTTCTTTTATAACAAGAGGAGTGACCTTTCATATCCCCTATGACTCTTGAGTTACCCTCATCACTCTTGGACTCTTAACTGACCTTTGAACTTCTATTGACTCTTTGGTCCATAGGTGACTTTTCATATTCCACATGTGAGTACTGAACTTCCACACATTTACATTTTATCGTTTTCCTTTTGATAATATATAATTTCATTCCCCATGATCACTGCCAGACACATTGAAATTATGACATTTTAATGACACTTGTACAAGCCATGACTTGGCAATGATGACATGAAACTTCATGTCAATGTGGAAATGACAAGATACTCTCCTTGTTGTTGTGTCTTACATTCTTGATGATAGATATGATCTATACTTCATATTCACCCTCCAAAGGGACTTGGACAAGTATTTTCACCTTTTTAGTCATCATGAAATTCCTTCAATCTATCATGGTCCTGAAGCTCTTCATGTCTTCATGATGGATCTCCTTTATGTTGCTTCTCTGCAAGTGCTTATTTTTCCCTTCTTCTTGACATATTCCATGAGAATAATTTTTCCATGTTGAGGTGGTACACCTTCCAATGAATTTCACTCATGACAAGGAAAGATTAGTCTTGAAATCATCTATTCTATCCCTACATTTCTTGTGGAAGAAGTTTCTAGTGATGGGCTTATGTAAGGACTAAGGGGGAAGGGATTGTTTAAGATTACACAATTGAGCTCAACAGTCAATGAGAGAAGACACCACTATCAACTATAAATACACAATGCACTACAAGGACGGTCTCTTCAAGATCCAATGCACTGAGCAATTTCAAGAGGCAAGGATGAGGACGCGCTAACTGAAATTCTGTAGTGCATAGGGTTCAAGGGATAGGAATACAATGACTACTTATTTGAGCTTCATAGTGACTAAGAGAGGTACTCACTACGAATTATAACTACACAATGTGTAGTGGGGGAATTATAGTCAGAAGAGGAGGCAGAATAGACATTACAATTGTGTTAGGTCCATATAATATTAGTGTATCCCCCTTAATGTTACCAATAGTGTAGCCCCACGATTGTTATTATTGTTCCCATGTAGCCTTCATATTTTATTTTTGTTCCTCTACATTATTATTGTTATATAGGCTCTGATTATATTATGACCTTTTAGACAAGGCCTTGCTATTCGCATCATCAAAGAATTTTTCATTTATGTGATGTAAAGTAGGTTTCCCCCTCGAAGAGGCTAATTTTCAAGTTGATGATCTATCTTCTATTCTATTTTTTGATCTGGTTGCTTAACATTTGGTATTAGAGCTTTGGATTGTACGGTTTTTCTACTTCAAACAGGTCATCTTGGAATTTTCTCCATAACATTTTTTCAACAAAGCTTCAAAAGATGAAATTTCAATAATGTGGAGCCAAAATATTGGTGGACTTTGTGTAGAAATTTTAGATATTGGTTCGCTTAGCTTTTGAGATATGGTTTGAATAATTTAGGGCTTCTGCATGCTCCATAATTTCTCTCAAACAAGTGACCTAGGGAAAATCATCATAACCTTCTTTTCAAGAATTGGATTTGAATTTCGTAAAACTGACGGAAAGTGAATGCATTGTAGTATATCTTGTATCAATCTCAGGGTTGAAGGTTGAAACAGTGACATGTGGAATCCCGTACAAGTTAGTCTACTAAACCAATCTATAATCTTGTCATTGTGGGAGATTTATTATATCTTTATATTGAAGAATCCAATCTTGGTCTGGCTTTTGGTCTTTGAAATAAGGCTCAGAGTGGTACCACAAGAACAAATCTGAGACTTTCGGAGGCTAAAATTTTAGAGATACAACAGTTTTAATATGAAGCTCCAAAAAGGAAGAAGAAAAAGTTGTGTATTTTTTAAAATTTACATATGTTTTGTTTGAAAAATCATTTTGAGGTAATTCAAAGGAAATAGTAAATATAGATATCATTATTTGGTTTCAATATGCCTCTAAAAAGAAAAATCAATACTCCTAGTAAGCTACCAAAAATATCTGCTATGACACATGAAGAAGAGGAATACATGCAACATGATGTATCAAAATTACGTGACCAAATGCAACGTGATAAATATGGAAATGTTTCTACTACTAGACTTACACAACCAACAAGGTTGATGCCACAACAACTAGAGGAAAAAAGAGAAAAATGGATTTGTTACAATCATGATAGAAAATGCATTAAAGGTCATAAGTGTGTTGAGAAGAAATTATTTTACATATATTATGAAGAGGAGGAAGAAAAGGAGAAAAAAACATCAAACGAAGAGGATATACACCAAGAACTAACCCCATAGAAAGAAGAAATAAATCTGACCACACCTTATAATGCATTCATGGGAATTACCACTCCTCAAACTCTCAATATAGAAGGATATATCGAGAAGAAAAATGTAATTGTGTTGATTGATTCAGGTAGTACCCATAATTTTATTCATTGTAAGATAGGCAAGGAATTGAATTCCTTTCTATACCCAGCACCAGAGTGTTAAGTGATGTTTGCAAATGGAGGAACTATAAATTTCTCTAGGAAGTGCCATAATATCAAGCTAACCAGCGGGGAATATGTATTGAATAATCCAATTCTTTCCATTCTAATGGGTGGTTCTAATGTTGTACTAGGAATCTAATGGTTACAATATTTGGAGACAATCAACTTTAATTTCAAGAACACTTCGTGAATTTGTTTTGGAAGGAAAGAAAATTGAATTAATGGGTATGAAAGCGAAATGAGGAAACATAATCAACTCTAATGGCATGGAACAACTTTTCATGAAAGAAAAAAGAGGAATAATTTCACAATTATGCTCTTTATAGATTCAAACATCGAAATCATCTATTTCTCCATATATCCAAAATGTCTTGGAAAATCATTCCAAAGTATTTGAGACTCTCAAAGGCCTCCCACCTATTCATGATTATGATCATGCTATTCACATGATTCTAGGAAGTGTTCCTCCAAACATCACGCCTTGCATATATCCTTATTCCAAAAAGAGTGAAATTGAATGTATGGTTGCAGAAATGATAGAGGTATGCATAATTCAACCTAGTAAAAGTTCTTTCTTTACTCTAGTATTATTAGTGCAATAGAAGGATGGATCACAGTGTATCTATTAGGATTATAAGGAGTTCAACAAGTGCACTATTAAGATAAATTTCCCAGTCTTGTCATTGATAAATTGTTGTATGAATTACATGGTGCAATTGACTTCACCAAGTTGGATCTCCGTTCAAGATATCATCAAATAAGAATGAATATTGAATACATTCTCAAAACAACATTCAAAACTCATGGAGGTAATTATGAATTTTTGGTAATGCCCTTAGCCTTACTAATGCACCTTCCACATTTCAAGGTTTGACGAATTCCATTTTCAAAACCTCCCTTAGAAAATTTGTGTTAGTATTTTTTGATGATATACTAATCTACAACAATCCTTCGAAGGATCATGTTCAACATGTTGACAAGGTGCTCAAGCTATTGGAGTAGAAACATTTATATCCAAAAACCTCCAAATGTTTCTTTGGAGTACAAAAGGTGGATTATTGGGGTCATATTGTATCTCATGAGGGTGCTAAGGAAAACCCTAATGAAATTAAATCCATTAATGAATGGAAATTTCCCACAACCCTAAATCATCTTTGAGGATTTCTCAGGTTGAGAGGGTATTATCAAAAGTTTGCTAAGAATTATGAGAGAATAGCAACTCCTATAGCAACATTACTAAAGAAAGACACATTTTCTTGTACTCCAAAGGAAACTAAGGAATTTGAACATCTTAAAGAGGTAATGTGCTAAGCACTAGTTGTAGCTACACCATACTTCACAAAAAACATCTATTGTGGAATGTGATGCCCTAGGAAATGGAATTGGTGTTTCTTTAATGCAAGAAGGAAGATCCATTTCTTTTGAAAGTTGTCCAATCAAGGGAAGGTATTTATACAAACCTAGTTATGAGAAGGAAATATTGGCAATACTACATGCACTAAAGCAATAGCGACCTTACCTAATGGTAATACACTTTAAAGTAAAAAACAATCACGATAGGCTTAAATAATTTTTGGAACAAAGAATATCTTTAGAAGAGTACCAAGAATGGGTCAGAAAGATGTTTGGTTTTTAATTTGAAACCATCTACAAAAAATGGAAGAAAAATGTTGTTGTGAATGCACTCTCAAGAAAAGACGAGGATGTGGAAGAATTTCTCTATGGAATTTCTATTATCCAACCTGATGGGATAACTGAAGCAAGGGATGAATGAAAGAATAATGAAGAGATGTGGGCACTCATTCAAAAGCTTTAGAAAGATATAAGTTAATATGATACATTTATCTACAAAAATGATTCATTATGGTACAAAGATCATTTATATCTCTGTAATAATTCCCAACTCAAACAAAAGATTATTTTGGAATTGCACACCTCCCCCTTAGGAGGGAACTCAAGATTTTTGAAAAGAAGGAATTTTTTTGGGATGGCCTTAAATACGATATTTACAATTTTTTGTAAAAATGTTTGATTTTCCAACAAAATAAAGTTGAGACAATTAAGACATCGGGTCTATTACAACCTTCATTCATTCCAAGTCAGTGTTGGGAGGAGGTCTCAATGGATTTTATCACAAGTTTACCCAAGTATGAAGGAAAGAGTGTCATAATGGTGGTAGTTGATAGAATTACCATGTATGCACACTTTTGTTCATTATATCATCCTTTTAAATCCAGTATAGTTGCTACTGCATTTATCGAAACAATTCAAAGATACATGGAAACCCAAAGATTATTATAAGTGACAAAGATCCCATTTTCACTGGAAATTTTTTTATGGAATTATTTTCCTGTCTTGATACTCAATTAGCTAATAGATCATCTTATCATCCTCAATATGATGGGAAAACTAATATAGTGGACACATGTTTTGAAGGATATCTTTGTTTCTTTGTATTTGATAAACAAACTCAATGGATCAATTGGTTACCTCTGGCTGAATGATGGTATAACACTTCCTTCCATACTAGAACAAAAATGACGTTGTCTATGGAACTTCATGCATATCATCAACCATCCATCACATCATATTTAAGAGAAAATTCTAAGTTTCAAGTAGTGGAATATCACATCGAGCATCAACAACTAGTTCACCAACTCTTAAAGGGTAACCTTACTCTGGCACAAAATTGAATGAAATAACAGGAAAATCATCATCGCAGTGAAAGAAGTTTTGATGTAGGCCACTCGGTAATTTTAAGGCTACAACCATATAAAAAAATTCCCGTCAATCAAGCTAGGAAGGATAATAAATTATCACCCAAGTGTTATGGTCCTTACAAAGTGTTGCAAAAGATTGTTACTATGGCATACAAATTGGAGCTTCCTACATCTTCCTGAGTACACCCAATTTTCCAAGTTTCATGCTTAAAAAAGGTTATCAGTGACAAGCTCCCAGTTCAAATAGTATTGCTAGAACTTTATGAAGAAGGAAGAAACACATTATATCCTGAAGTATTCATGGAAACAAAAACCTGAAAACTACAAAATCGATCAATTTCAGAGTATCTCATTAAGTGAAAGAAATTACCATCTGAAGATTCAACATGCGAGGTTGCTTATTTTATACAGAAGCATCCATAACTACTCAAGCATTGAAGAAAAAACTTTTCTAAAGGAGAGGGGCATGTTAGGTCCCTATAATATTAGTGTATCCCCATTATTGTTACTATTAGTCTAGCCCCCCTATTGTTATTGTTGTGCCCATGTATCCCCCATATTGTTATTGTTGTGCCATTACGTTATTATTGTTATGTAGGCAATTATTATATTGTGACCACTTAGACTCTTATATATACCAAGGAGGTCTTTTCATTTGTATCATCAAAGAATTGTTCATTTATGAGATGTAAAGGTTGTTTCCCCCTTAAAGAGGATAATTTTCAAGCCGTTGATTATGTTTTCTTCTATTTTGTGATCTAGTTGCATAAAAAATTGTGCAATGCATAATGCCTAAGGGGAGGAATCTTATGCTTGAATAATTGAGGGATGCATTGGATCACCATGGATGTATTTTCCACTATAACTACATAATTCACATAAGGAGTCTCACTAGTGAATATTATTGCACAATTGGCTAAGGCAAGAAACATAATATCAAGTCACTTTTCCAGAAGGGAGTGTTCACTGCACCATGAAACGAGGAGGAACTTTGAATTACATACTTTTATTTTGTAAGGGGGTGAAGGAGGTACTTATAGTTAACTATAAGTATTCCATGCACTATGTAAAGTTGAAATGGAAAATGTTGAGTATTGTGAGTCAATACAAGCAAAAAGGGTTAATGACCATGCTTTGAAGGTTCTCAATGTGTAATGATAGGATCTTACCTAAAGAGAAGAATAAGTTCACAAGTCTTGGAGGGGGAGGCATCATCAATTAGGCTCATGGATAATTAGTTCTCATCACTTGGTAAAAGGGTAATCCTTCCATAACATGCACTGAGCAGAAGGACCAAAAATGTGGCTATATCTGGGGCTACTCTAGTAAGAGAGGAAACTGCATCTGAACGGGTCCAAAACACTAATCATGCACATGAATGACATAAATAAAACCCTTGGGAATGCATATAACTCACTTTCATCAATCCCACCTTGAAATTATATCAAAGTGACACCTATTTCTAAGTGCGACAGTTGAAACGTCGCATTGGAAACCTTAGAATACAAGTTGTCTTATAAGTGTCGAATGTGACCAAAAAATGTGCTAAGTTATATGAATGTGTCTAGTGCCTATTATCATGATATAAAGCACCATATAATGCACAAGTGAGTGCTAGAGCTACCTCTAATGATGTGAAAAGTTTAGACACATATAGGAGTGGAAATCATTAAAGGCAACACATGCGACAGTAAGAAAACATGAAGACACACTTCCAAAAGATAAAGAAATTGAAAGTAGGACATGCCAAAGTAAATATAAAGTGAAAATGACACTTTATAAAGTGAAATAAAGTGAAAATGATATTAGCAAAAGTCAAAGCAAAAGCTGGTAAAACTTACTGAAATAGAAGTACAGTTGCAACAAAAATGAGTGGGATTGTCGAGTGATGTGGTGCACTGAATATCAACATAGGTTGAACAATGTGAAATAACTTTCATTATAGACTATGTAGTCACTATCAATATTTATTGCGCAAACATTCCTTTCAGGAGCTGCGCAATGCCTATCTAAGATTGCATAGAAAGAAGTGCATTTCTGAATTCTTCAATGACTAAACATGTATGAGAAAGTGAATTTAACACTTAGAATAGGTGAAGAATACTTGAATGCTTAGAAGATCATAAATATACAATTAAGTGACCATGAAATAAAATATTGGAATATCCTCAAGGGCTCCAAAATTCAAGTGTAGGCGAAATTTGATGGGTGTTCATCGCAACGTCAACACTTGGCCACAAACTAGTAAAACTCTATATTCTCTATATAGGTCTACCTTAAAGCATAAAGTCTTAGATTTTTAGGAAGTACTAATTCATCATGTGGATTACCTTGGATTCCCGAGTTAACCCAGTTATGGATGTAGTCTCTTCTATTCCATTTCTCGATTGAACACATCCATAAAGCTTGCCATATCTCAATTATTTTGATATAGGAGAAGGGTAATATGTAATTGTGAATTTAATATAATCAGAGTCATAGTTTTGATCTCTGGTGTTTCACCACTACCATAAAGCCTTTTTAGTTCCCTAGAAGACTCACTATAGGAAAGCAAGCATTTCTTCATTTCCTGCGAGCTTCGTTAGTACCCCGACGAAGCTGCTTGATTCACCTCTCTAGAGATGAAGCATTTCTCTTATTTCACCCTATTATTTTATTTTTTTGTTGCAACATTCTTGGGCACTTATTAATTTATTGGGGAGAAAGAGGGATCTTGACTTATTGAGCAGGAGAGGTTGTTCCTTTAGAGACAATTACATATACCTCTTAAATTGATTTTCTCGCTATTGGTTTTCCCCTTTCCCTTCTTTACTAGATTGGATAGATAAGAAAAACACAATTCAATTGCCATCCCGAGTTAAGTAATGAGGGTCTTAGAATATATATATTGGTGTCATGGTTTTACTAGAGGATTTCAGTTTTAATGGATCATATTTTCCATTCAGATGTCATTGAATTGAAAAGATATGTAAACCCAAGTAGGGAACAGGCTAATAGATTAGCAAAGCATTGATCATTATCAAAATTTCCCTTTTCAAGGTTTTCCACATTGTCCTTTGAGCCAAAAAATAGCATATTTCATGCAAAGTATTATTACATTAAACATGGAAGAAAATACATGAAAAAACAATGAAACAATATGAAAAGAACAAATCAAATGGAGGTTGAACTTAAAAGAAACATGCAAGACAAAAGTAAGAGAACAAAGGAAGGAATAAAGGAGAGAGCATGCAAGATGAGTGTACAAGGGAAACTAAAATGTAGCTAGACCTAATCCAAACCTATCCAACTATAAGGTGAGGGCTAAGTGTAAGGAAAATTCAAATGAAACCATCGTGATTGTTCTCGACCTACAAATGCAAAGATAGGAGCAATTAAAATTGATATAAAATAATGTGCAAAAGAGAACACGATAACTTACATAACTTTCATAAAAGATCCAAGGTCTTGCCTATCGGAATTAAGATGTGCCACAAGTAAATTTAATCAACCATCAACCTTACCTTTTCTATTAGAAGAACAATCAAACAAACCTCAAAAATTCTTTTGAATGTACTTGCATCTGTGTTGTCCTTCTTAGTAAACATCAAGAAGGGTAGAATTTAATTATTAACAATATGGTTTGCTAAGTAAGACATTTCCAGGAAATCATAAATTTGGTCATGAAATCAAAAACAAAACTTTTGAAAATCCTGAGACTCTAAGGAGAATGAAATTTCAATTAGGATACATAAATCATGGGGAGAATCGTGCAAGGAAAATATATCATGATCTCGTTTAGAATCTTTGCTTGATATTATCATGAACAAATATTAAAGTTCCTCAATTTTTTGACATGTATCTAAACAATGAAATGATAAATCAAGAATCAACTAGATCAATCAATGTAAAACAACTATCATAAAATATACTAGTGGGAAAATGATTATCAAAATGACATTTTTTAGATCTAGTGCTATGATCAAATTGGTGGCTTAACAGACAAGACTCTTGATTCTTAATCGATTCCATTTGTGTCCAATTCCATACTAGACCATTAATTTGAAAGCATAGATAATTAAAATTAATCGTTACTCTTGTAAATATGGGAAATAGATTAAAACAACATGCTGAAAGAATGTTAGAATGATACATCAAATATAATATAATATCCATATCAACATGAGGGTTTTGATCCACTAAATAATTCAAGAATTGAATATTTCCTAAAAGGATTTATTGGATTAGAATAGAATTTATTAGTTTCATAACATTCACAATATATATTAGGAACTAATTCTTCACAAGAGCAGTTAACATATATGAATTCTTCATCCAATGATGATCTTTGTCTTGATAAAGAGAAAAATAGGCTTGATAGCTTTGTGCATCCGTGAAAGATATACGTTCCAAACCTGAATTCAATACAATATATTTGCATGGATATGGATGAGCTTAAAAATAATCCTCAATCCAATTATAATGCAAATCTTGAAAGTTGGAAAAACTATATTCGAAATACCAAAAACTTTCAAGAAGGAGTTTACATCAACTGAAATGATGTAAAGAAAAGAATTATGTGAGAAAATACAGATCAAACTTACTTTAGGGATATTATGAGGATTCTAGGAACCTAACATAACCATTAATGAAAGTTTAAGTGCATTGACTCCCTAACAAGTTCCAAAAAATTGAAAAGTTGGATAACTATATTTTGAGAATTCATTCATATCACAAATTACATGCAGACGACTACTATAAGTTGAATAAATAAGATCACTAAACTATCGATGGTAGCCATGTACATCACTGGTTTGATCATATTTTATATCCTCAAGAAATAGATTACTCAAGTCATAATATCCTTCTGATTGTAAATATAGAGGTACAAATTGGAAAAATTTCATGAGCAACCTAAACTGAAGAATTTTCCTCAGGCAAGACCAGAATTGATAACGAACGGAATGCATGCTTTATGATTTCATTACTTCCTTCCTCATCTTGGATGACCTCACTATATTGTGTCAATTAAATATTCAACTCGTCAGATTGTGAATCTGAAGGTCATAACATATTTTCATTACAAGAAATAAGACACAAGGAATAGTGAGCTGAACACGAAGTTCCCATAACAAAATATTCTCTAACTGAACCAAATTTTAGAGGTAAATATTTCAAATCAAAATGTTCTTGAGAAAAAGAGAGATCCATTGGTGCACTTGGGCATTGATCATCATATACATCAACAAAGTCAACATCATTTGAATGATGGTTTCCTAAGACTTTATATTGATTAGGAAAACTTATTTCATTCGATTGATTACCAAAATTAGTAAACTCTAAATCAGCCAACAACGAAGGAACATCATCTTGACATAAAGGATCTTGAAATAAGGAAGAGAGATCAAAAGAATCTTCACCTTTCTTCTCCTCTACCTATGAAATGTGACTACCTTGTAATTGATCACTGTTTGGATTGGAAAGATGAGAATCAAGAGTGTTTGAAAGAGACTAGTAAAGAGGATCAAGGAGCAAGGGATCATGAGAATGGGATGATAGAGGAGGACAAAAATCCCTTGAAGAGATCATGATTTCAATCAAATAAAATTCATGATTGAAGTTATTAGTGTTAATTTCATCACAAAAGATCAATGGATTAGCCTTCACCTTAGGCTCCATGAACCTTTCCAAGCTTTCCTTAATTATATCTAGATCATGGAAAGTGGATGAAGGTTGAATAGACAAATCAGTAACTTAATTCCTAGATTCCCCAACTCCAACATCATCACAAGGAGGTGCCCATATAAGTATTGAGAAAGAAGGAGGAAAAGGAGAAAAAGGAATAGTAGGTTCATCCTTTGAAATTATGGGTGTCTCATGTTTTCAAAAATATGGGGTAGCATAATCATCTCGGGGTTCAAATTCACAACGTTTCAAAGAGATTTGAACCAAAATTGAAACTTTTCTATGAATAAATATCAACTGATATCTTCTCTCAGAAACTAATAACATAGGTGAAAGATTTTTTAGGAATATCCTCAATTGACTCATCACACTTCATTCTTAGTTGATCAATCCTTTTAAGAATATCTCGATAATCATACCTATTAAAGGATTTATGAAGCTCGTTAACAGTTTATTCAAATGAATGGATGGAAGAGTTTCGTATTGTATGACACCATTGTTTCACTCGAACTTCAAGGGTTAGGATGAAAACATTGCTCTGAACATAATTACAATGAATTCCATTAAAGATACAAAAATGAATGAATCAAAAGAATTGTTCAAGGAAAACAAGTTCACTCTTGCCATTAAAATCAAATTGATACAATTTATTGATTATCCTTATGGGGATTTTAAAATATAATATTCTCTTAAACCACCTCGGGATTATGATTTCAGAATGAGCCATTTGGGATTAGAGATTCAAAACAAACTCAATGGGCTCAACTTGTCATCTTGCCATCCTTCTAGAGCCACTGATTGACAGTGATGGAAATTTTTCAACCAAGGGGGTCTCCCCAATATGAAGTCCCAATTAGACCTCACAGCATTTGGAGAAGGAGTCCCATCTGGAGTATCAACCCAACTACCATAACTATAAGGTTTTCCTTAGCTGCAATGAATAACATAATAGGGTATGCATCTAAGCTTTGAAATTAACTAGTAAGTTGACACTATGAAACACTAACTGCAATCTGTGAAAGCAGACTTTCATGAGAGGGAAGTAAAGAGTGAATCTCTCAAAGGAAAGTAATAGTACTATACTAAGAGAGGCACGTGAGAGCAGGGAAAAATTCGTTAAATATCTAGTGAGGTAGTTAACATAAAAAAAAAACCAATCATTAAAGAAAATACAACACACATTCAATAATATGAGCACCAAATCCAATGAAATAGTTCAATTTATTTTGTACATAAGAATATAATAGATACTGCAAACATATAAATAATAGTCTTACAATATTCACAATACATGCACGAAAATGTGTTGGCTCAATGAGCTTTCGATTATTATGTGAAATATCCAAGTACAGAGTTACAGTGGTGGGGCACTATCTCCAATAGTGGAACATTAAGTCACTTATTGCTTCTCTAAAGAAAGGTCTTCTCTCTTATGCAAGCTAGAGAAGCCAAGTCTAGCTCTCCCAAGGCTGAGCCTAGAAAAGCTTCTTGCTTGAGTTATTAGGTTTATTTTATAACAATAGGAATGAAATTTCATATCCGTTATGACTCTTGAGTTACCCTCATGAATCTTCAACTCCTAAGTGACCTTTGAACATCTATTGACTCTTTGGTCCACATGTGAATTTTCATATTCCACATGTGATTCTTGGACTTCGACACATTTACATTTTTTCATTTTCATTTTGATAATACATAATTACATTCCACCTCATTTGGAAATACATATTAACACTTATGACATTATGATGACACTTGTACAAACCATCACATTGCAATGATGACATGAAACTTCATGATAATTTGGCAATGCGAAGATGCTCTCCTTCTTGTTGTGTCTTTCATTCTTGATGATAGATATGATATGTACTTAATTTTCACCCTCCAAAACGTATTTAATTAGTATTGACACCTTCTTAATCATCGTGAAATTTATTCATTCTATCATGGTCCCGAATCCTTCATGTCTTCATGAAGGTTCTACTTTATGCTTCTTTTCTGCAAGTGCTTCTTTGTTCCTTCTTCTTGACATATTCCTTGAGAAACATCTTTCCATGTTGAGGTGGTACACCTACCAATGAAGTTAATTTATGAAAAGGAAAGATCAATCCTGAAATCATCTATTCTATCTCTACTTTTCTCATGGAACAAGTTTCTTATGGTAGGCCTGTGTAAAGACTGAGGAAGGGCTTATTGAGGATTGCATAGTTAAGCTTAGCAGTGGCTAAGGGAAGGAACCATTTTCAAATAGGACTACGAAATTCTCCATAAGGAGGGGCTCCTCATTGTCCATTACACTGAGCAAGTGTAATAGGAAAGGATGATGAGCCCGCTGACTAAAACTCCATGGTGCCCAAGGTTCAAGGGAGAGGAAGACGGTGACTAGATAGTTGAGTTTCACAGTGACTAAGAAAGAAATCACCATTAAAGAGAACTATCCAATGTGATGAAGAGACCATTAAAGACAATATGATTACGTAGTGGGGGATTCTAGTCACCAGAGGAGGAAAACCAGACACTACAACTGCGGAGTGCGCAGTGCTTGAGGGGTAGTGTTGGCTTTGTGGGTCCTAAACTAGGTTCATCGTTAGTTAGCCAAGCACATCCCTACACTAATGGCCCTCTCAGCATCATCCCGCAAAGTGCCAACCATATTCCCACTCAAAGTAGCATGTGGGGATGTTGGAACCAGGTTTCTGCACCTTGAGATGGTCATGATGTCAGTTTATACCCTTTGTTCCTATTTTCATGTAGGTCACTAAGCTTTAGGGCTTTGTCAGTCTAACCTTTATTGTGCCCTTCAAGACCTCTGCAAAGGTGTAAAATTGACCTTCGCGCGGCCTTACCCTGTGATTTAGGTAGTTTCGCACTGCTACGATAGCATATTGTATAGGTTCCTAAGTTATCTTAAGTGTTTTACTTATCTTACTAATCAACTATAGTTAGCACTGCATAAACTGATATCCTTACTTGTGTTTAATTAAAAAGTACAGTGACATACATTTGTACATCACATGAATATTGTAAATTAAATGCAAAACACAATATAACCGGATGCATTAACAAGAAATAAATACACAAAATTTGTAGAATACTTCTCTTTATTGTTATCATTAGATTAATACAAACTCTATCCACCCTGCACACATAGTTGCAGGGGTTCGTGCACTCAGCTACAGACTTCCACCCTAGGCTTCTGCACACTTAGCTGCAAAGACTCTACCTACGCTAAGACCTGAGAACACTTAGACTCAAATGCTTAACTCCTTACTTCATTCTTCGCTAACTACTTCCAACTACTTAGAGCTTACTTAGCTCCTTTTTATACAATCCCATGGTCCTTGAACCATAGGTAGGTCTTTATAACCAACTTTACACTTTATAAAATAAGGGTGGAAAATCCCTTATGGCTCTTGACACCTTCCTGCTCTGCCACCACAAAATACAGAGACTTTACAACTTTATTACAAAGTTGTCCCAAAACATGGGCTTTTTGCCCCAAAACTGTCCTTGGGGGAACCTGTTCCCAACAGGCCCCCAACACAAACATGGTGACTCACCCTCGAGTCACTTTGCCAGCATAGAGATCTTGGCATGAAGACATCCTAGCTCGACCTGTATGACGATAACCTTGGCAGTGCACTGTGTGTCTGCTTGCTTCACTTCTTCAACCAACTACTTGGTCGCTGGTCCTGAACTATCAGACTGAAGCTTTTGCTGAGTTGCTTGCATATTAGAAAGCTTACCTTCAATAGAGGCCATGACCGAATAAGCCTCATCCAAACAGGGCTTCAAGCACACCTTCAACACTACCTTCATGTGTTGTGCTCCATCTACCTTTTCTTTCAATTGTTTGGCCTCCTGCAGCTTTGCTAGTCTCTTCGTGAGAGCGATGGTTTTTGCTGGACCTTTTAGTTCATCATAGCGCTACTGCAGCTCTCACAGTTCTGTCTCTAGCCATTGTACATTGGGGTCCTCCTGTAGGCTTCACGAAATCTTAACTGCTTTTGAGGTGAGAAAAGGAGGACCATTAGATATGAGAGAAGCCTCATTTGAAGTATCAGTAAATGGAAAAGAAAAACTCAATGAATCAGGATACATTTCAGAAGAAGAAGATGAGGTAAAGTTTCTCAAGAATCTTGAATGGGGATCTGGAAGGTTCAAAGATAAGCTACCTTTCAAATGCTTTTCATGTGGTAGAGTTGGTCACTACGCTGCTAGATGCCCTCATAACAAAGGAAAGATGTCTGAAGAAAGAAATAGAAGTTATTATACTCATGATATAAGTAATGACTCATCCAATAGTGATGAAGACATTAGACTTCTCATGGCATATGAAAATACGGATGTAGAAATAGAAGAAGTTACCAGATTAAAAGAACAGCTGGAGACAGTAACCAGAGTAAGGGAGCAGTTGCAGGATGTAGTAAAAGATCAGAGCATAACAATTTAGAAGCTTGAATGTAAGATCCTCTCTCTAAAAGAAGATCTTAAAGAATCAAAGAAGCTGAATAAAGAAGCTCTTGAAGAACAATAACATGAAGTTCTCGAATTAAGGCAACAAGTGGAAGAAGGAAGAAAAGTTGAAGAAAACATAAGGAAGCAATATCTGGAAAAGGAAGAACAACATCAGGTTGAGGTAAATATCTTAAAAGGTAAATTAGAAGAAAAGGATAAACTGTTATGATTTCAAGACAGTACTAAGATTTTGGATGATATTCTTAGTAGTCAAAGATCCCCTAGTATGAAAACTGGTCTTGTCTTTTATGAAACTGTCGAAGGTGAATCTAGCTCATAGTGTGAGGAAATGAATTCTAATGCAAAATATGAAATAATCAACAAAGAGATAAGTGGTCAACCCCAACAACAACCAAGGAAAGAAATTATTCAAAGGAGATCTTTTCCTCCTAACTATGGAAGTGATAGTAAGTTATTTCCTCAAATGAATAATGTTGAATGTTATGTATATCATAACTTTGGACATATTGCAACTAGATGAAGAAGCAAAATGGGTCAAGACCATCACACAGAAACATCATCATGCTCCAGGTACTTCAAGGGATATTGTTTTTCTTGCAATATGTTTGGTCACAAAGGCATTGACTGCTATAGGAGGAATATGAAACATGTAAGATGTTATGCATGTAACAAGTTTGGACATAAAGCAAGGGAATGGAGGAGCAAAATTTGAACTCCAAAGAAAGAGGACCATACATCATCGCAATTCCAGGTATTGAAGAAGATAGAATTAGAGACAGAAAGATGTGGCATAACTTAGTTAGCTGACATAATAGGCACAGGGGAAACCGAAAGAGTAGACCTTCAATATTCCAATTTGCATACATAGATATTATGAAGATAAGTCATGTATATACGCGATTTGGAAGCTGTCGAGTCACGTATATGGATCTCTAAAAAAAAGCAGCAAAACAAACTCAAGAAATGGTTCGGTCATGGTATATGATGATTGGCACAGGCTCAAGGGGAGCATATGCTTTGAATAATGTATTGTTGGCATTATGGTTAGAAGTTTTTGGTGATAATGCTTATTGACACATCTTGCTACTAATTTTCTGATTGGCCAAGAGAATGGACTGCAAGATTACAAGTCTAGATACTAGTGACAGATGCTTATAGTGTAGATCATATGGTGTATGATAGCTATTCATAACTATCATGGTCTTCTTTAGGTCCTTGGTCTTTGTGAGTCATATGATGTATCTTGTTACCCCACTATGCATGAGATGGATGATGTAATGGTTCTTGTGTTTGAGTCATGTTTAAAAATTTGATATATCACCACTTGGCTGGGTGGATGAGTAAAAAATGGTGTATTCCCACTTGGTTGGGAGATTTATGTGTGTATAGAGTCATGTTATGATATTGCAGACCTTACATGTACTCAGGGGGAGCATGGACGGATTGGTACATCTTGGCATATACAAAGGGGGAGTTCAATTAGGGATTTCAGTATGTACTTAGGGGGAGTATGGATAGTAGAAGGTATACCAAGGGAGAGAACACTTTGGTTTGCCATTTGGCCTTGATGTCAAAGGGGGAGAGTGACTTGGAGTGGTGGTTTCCATCAAGTCCAAAGGGGGAGATTGTTGGCATTATGATACAGGTGTTGTCCTTGATGGCAACTCACTCAGAGGTATGATACAGGTGTTTTCCTTGGTGGCAACTCAATCAGATGACAGATCATAGTACAGCAAGTCAAGAGAGAGGTATACGCAGGTTAGCCTTGATGAAAGTGTGTATACACACAGGTGAACATAACAAAAGCCGCGTATACGTACACATGCAGGTTCACAGAAGGAAATGCGCGTACATGTTGTTTGGTCAATTTAGTGTGTCCTAAATTGCTATTTAAAATGTCAATTCGAGAGTCGTAAACTGCTGAAGTGAAGTGCATTGTATATGCAAGATAACCGATTTCTTAGTTCTTTGTCGTTTTTGAGTTTTTGGTTTGTTTTTGGGTTTATCTTCTGTTGATTCCCTAATGTGAAATGGCAGAATTGAAAGTCAAGTATGGATGGTAGTGGTGATTTCTACAATTATTTTCCAAACTTTAAAGTTCTCAAAAAGGCTGCAAAACTTGTTGTGATGAAATCAATTCCCAAAAGAAAATAAAAATGTACCAAGACAGTGAACTAGTGACAATGAAGCCTAGTATCCTTACTGCTATGTAAAAAGAAAATAAAAACTGAACTCAAATCAATTCAAAGACTGTAAGCAAAGCAAACTAAGTCACACTACTTCAACTCATATTCTGACACCTCACCTTTCGACTCGCTCTGGCTATAGGAGGTAATCAGAAACAAATTGAGTAATCTAATATCTAAATTGTAGGAAATGAATTTGCATAAAATGAAACTAAGGTTAAACTACTCATTCATACTTCAATCCCTAAAATTGACATAAGTAATTTAATCACTAACTTGCAGGAAAGTAAACTAAATCATACTACATCAAATAATATTCTGATTCCTCACTATTTGAGTCGCTTGGCTATAGGAAGGTAATCATAAACAAATGAGTAATATGATATCTAAATTGCATAAAAGTAAATGAGAAAAGCGAGAACTGAAAGAAATGACAATGCTGGAATTAAAACTCAGAAAATAAATCAGCAGAAAGGACAAGATGATCTCATGTCATTAGTAATTAAAACTATGTAAATTGCCCGGGCTACCTACAAGAACCTGAAAGAAAAACGTTGATCAGCTAACAATCATGAGAAAGCATAAAAGGAAATATGGACAACAGTTAACATGAATAATATACAAGCAAACGATTATGAAAGAAGTGACATAATGAAAGAAAGCGAGAAACTATACAGTAGATACAGAGCCTTGGTGTACAGGGGCCCTCTGCAACCTCGGCCAGTCAATACTCAGTCACGAAGTGAACTTAAGAACACTGTCTTCTCATATATTAAAATGATGTTATAAGATAAAGGTATAGCACAGCACAGTGGGCTTGTAAAAACAGTCAAGATTACATGTAAAAAGCTAACTATCAAGCGTATGATAACGCATTATTTATAATTGAAGATGCTATAACTGATTCCTAAATTTTGTGCTGCCAAACAGACACATAAATATCCACGTCCTGAGATCTAGCAGTATGGTAGCCGTGAAAAATAAATCTATGAAGTGGTGGCTATTCGATTTGGTTCATGGATTGATCCACAAGTTTTAGCACACCTCCGGAGATTGAGGAACTTGCCACGCAAAACTTCACGTGGGAAAAACAGAGTCGTGCCACCGCAAAACTCTTGGTTTCACCACTCCTTTGACCTTCCTTGACCATGGTTGTTTGTGAGTGATTCAGCTGAACCAAGGGGACACGCTCCATGTACATGTCATTTACAGCTTGCCCATGTGGCTGGATTCTCCAGTGGACACCTGTAACATAGTCTTCAACAAAATGGCTGCGAAAACTTGAGCTGGCTGCAGAAAGTGACAAGTTTCTGCAGCTGATTGAACAAAAATCTAAATCAAATAGCAGTCACAAACATAGTTAGGAAACCATTTTATAAGCTCTTTTTAAACTAATATGCAATGATTTGACATCTTGGTGGGTCAAGTAAATGGAAAATAAGGCTGAAAAGGTGTATAGGGAAGATGCAAGTTTGGGACTCAACACATGTTAGAAAACTAAGTTTTGGTCCGTGGTATTTGGCCCGTCATATTTGGTCCATGGTAATTTGGTATTGGTCCATGGTATTTGGTCCGAAGTGTTGACCCCAAGTATTGGGTCCAAGGTATTGGTTCTACACGGTTTTGGACCATGGTATTGAGAGAAGCCTAAACCTATATGAGGAGAAGATCATTAGGCCAAGAGGGGTGCAAGTGTACAAGTGATGAATATCTGATCAAGGGTGAGATGTAGTATGCTGGTTATGGGTTTGTAATGCTTTGCTCAAGCTGAACCAAGGAGGCTCGTATGTCGTTGATAAAGGTTGATGGACGGGGATATTGAAGACTAAAATATACTATCATTATATGATATGATCATGAATAGATTTGAATACTGACACATGTTTTATCCTTTATATCTTATGGTCTAGGTATATCTAATGTTGGAAATTGCAGCAAAGGTATAAGTAAGTATTTTTAGATCTACACGTGGGTTCTCCCTAGTGAAAGGGCATATACATGCTGGTTTGACATAGTCAAGTAGCGTATACATTATGAGATTTGATATATTAGGTTGCTGTTGGTTTTAGTGGTTTTTGCAAACTTCTGGGATCTCGTCTGTGTTCTGGTGACTGTGTTTTGATGACAGCGTCTCAATGATTCAGTTGTTGGGTGTAGTTGTGATTTCTTGGTATCTATGGATCCAGTCCGAAAATTTATGAAACGTAGTCCCTGGAAGAAAAGAGAAGGTTGTAGCCTTCTGTAAGTTAGCACCTACATAATAGTACATCCGCTAGTACAAAATCTAGGGGCTTGTAGCTCCCTTCTAGGAGAAGCTGGAGAATGAGAGAAGGTTGTAGCCTTCTGTAGATAGAAGCCTACGTACTGGTATAAGACTGCACCAGTACAGAAATATTGTAAAAAGAAGTTTCTTATTAAAAGAAGATAGAGACAAATTTCAATAGGTGGTTTTCACTCACATTAGGTTTCCACCTTATATCGTGGTGTTCATGTGTGCTTCTTATGTGTGATGATCTATTTTCTTTACTATTCATATGGTTAATAATGTTCTGATGCACTCATCGAAGATCAAGTAACTTATCATAAGTTTATTGGATATACGCTAGTTTCATTAAACATAGTTGCATATATACGCGAGTATCCTTACCTGAAGTAGCGTATGTGTATCTGAGCATGAAAATGAAAAAGTGTTTGAATTGCTAATACTGATTCATGCCCCTCTCTTAGTATTATTTCCAACACGTCCTTGAAATCTAGTGCACACCATCCCCACAACTGCGTCAAGGGCTCACATTTTGGTCCGCATCCTATAGTCTAGGGTTTGATCCACCATTAACTCATAACTGGGACAAGTGTGCTCATCATGGCCTATTAATGTACAAAAATTACAAAACAACTGTTGGGGAGTCTACGTATAATTCTGCAACAAATGACAATTATCCCTAATGTTTTTTTCCTCCTATCTGATAGATCGTGCACCATAACATGGCCCTGCCCATGCCTCTGGTCTCAATGGCATTGGCCCCCCTCCTTCCAAGTAGTTCGAAAATACTGGACAATGGTCCTCGTCATGGCCTTGGCCTTTCCATTTTACGCACCATACTTCCTCACGCGCCTCTGGCCACAGTGCCCTATCCTGCTTCAAGCTCTACATTTCCAAGAAGAGATTCTATAGTTGTGCATGGATTTGTTAAACTCCCAACCATAGATCTTGTATCGATGTCTCATGCAACCTCATCACCATTTCCAATGCTTCGGCTTGGGTGTAAAGTTTCTGTTTTGATAGCACCGTTCTAAAGTGCGGTGTCAGGGATGCCACAAACCATGCACGATGTTATGCATCTGTGAGCGTCATATTAGCCTCGTGGATCGTACTCTTCAGTCGCTAATCTAGATCCTAGGGGTCTCGCCTGGAAGCATAGTGATCTCTTTAAACCTGATGATTGACATTGTTTCTGATTTGGGCCAGCTAAATTAACTGTTCAACGCATTCTGGATCTCTGCTATCCCTCCATTTGGGTGGTCATTAGAGTGCTTGATATACCATGTCAATGCGCGATCCTGCAGTGCGCTCACCAATGTAGCCTTCTTAGTGTTTTCATCTATGACCCCTTGTGCTTCCCATACTACTCTTACCATGAACCAGAACTGGTCCATATCCTCATTCCCTACTCCTCTGAATATGGGTAGCTTGATCGCACTTGCCATGCTGAACTACGAGGTTGGTGGAGGTGGAGTGGGTTGAGATGGAGGTGAAGGTGGTGAAGTAGGTGGTGGCATGGGTGGAGGTGGTAACTGCGGAATGCGCTGCCTTATCAAAATTACAACACTTCTCAGAGAGACCCAAGAAAGCTCTTCCTCGCTCTCTCACAAAGGTGAATTTAAGGGATTGTTTCCTTATTCCCCACTACCTTTGTAGATCTTTTTGCTCTGCATCGTTCCAAACATTAATGTATTCGCATAACCCGCTTTTCACATAACAACATCTTAATCCAGGTATTCAAAGATTTAATGTACTTACCTCACGGTCCCTTGAGAAAATATCTTTCTAATTTGTTGTAGCTCACGGTCGTGTCTATCACAAACTCAGTGACAAATCCCACTATTATCTAGTTGAGCCAATGGTCCACAACTCGCACGATCTTGTCTTCTGATGCCTCTTGTCTGCTCACTAACTATGGAGTCCACACTATTGGTTGGTCAAGCTTACACCTTCCCTGGTTGTCTGTTAATCTCACGATCCACTCATACAGTTCAGAGGCAAAGGATTCAAAGAAAATCCTGTGATTTCCATATACACATAACGATCGAACCACCTTTTCTAGGATACCTGCGGAGCTCTATTTTCCTATGTCGCAAAGTCGTGAATCTTCTTGTCCAACCACCCTTCAATTTCCTTATTTGTTGGGTTCAAGTGGCACGACATCAGAAATCCCTTAGGCAGATCCTGGTCCCGAAAACGGAACCATTTGTTAGCTATGTGGGCCCTAACCCAGGTTCAGCAATGAGTTTAGCCAAGAAAATCCCGGTACTACTATCCCTTTTGGCAACAATCCACGGAGCGTAGACTGAGGTCTCACCCAAAGTAGTATGGGAGGGTGCTGGAACCAAGTTTCCACACCCTAGGGATGTGTTGATGAAGGTTCTGGAGGTTTGTGATCCTAATCTATGCGCTACGTTGCTTCATGCAACTTTATATTCTTTGCAACCTGTGCGCATCTTTGGGAATATAGTATTATTTCGATGTGATCCTTACTATGCTATTATATTAGTGCTTAACTTACTTTTTGTGGGCCCAATATTCTTATTACTTATTCAACATTCACATAAGAACACATGCTCAAAAACAATATAAATGCATAAAGATAACCAGAACATAGAAAGACAGATCTACAAATAGATGCACAATATTTTGAATCAATCTTATCTTTATTAATACTCAAGTTTAGTTACAGACCTAACTCCGCCCGGTGCACTCAGCTACAGGGGTCCGCACACTTAGCTGCGGACTATATGAGGCCTCTGCCCACTCAGCTACAGGGGTCCACACACTCAGTTGTGGACTATACGAGGCCTCTGTGCACTCAGCTACAGAGCCTCTACCTACCACTCTGACCCAATATACTTCATATCCACTTCTAACCATGCCTTCACATCTATCTATTACTTCCCCAAAAAACTCAGAACTGTCTTTACACTTAGAGCCTTGCTTTATTTATACATTCCCATGGTCTGCGGACCATGGGTATGCTGACATACTATACATTAAATTACATTATTTTAGGGTGGACAACCCTAGACTCTTGTGCTTCGTGCCCGCATTTCGCGGGGTCTTTACATTACATTGACCAAAACTCGATCTTTAAGCCTCAAAAACATGTTATGGGGGGATCTGCTACCCAAAATAGACTAAACTCGACGCGGTGACAATTGTTCCTTTCAATACATCCAAGCTCTTTTGACAGTCCTCATTCCAACAGAACGTGACATCCTTTTTCAACAAATTCTCCATAGGTGTAGTGATCTAGGCATAGCTGTTGATAAACTTCCTGTAATACCTAGTATGTCCTAGGGTTACGCGCAACAGTTTCATTCTCCTCGGTGCCTCCAAGTTAAGTATCACTAAGATCTTTGTGGGACTTACCATTAGTCCCTCTCTACAAACCAGATGACCCAACAGAGTCCCAAAAGGAACACAAAATAGGCTTTTTTTCAGATTGAGCACAATCTGGTATCTTTGACAGGTATCTAGCCTCAGGCACAAACTTTCCACATGGCGTTTCACCAACCTAAACACATTCCAATCATAAAATTACTACTCCAAAAACTTATGAATGAATTCTTTGAATGTTGCAATGACTACGCACGAAAAAATCACAGGGTGCATTCTTCAATTTTAAAGGCATTACAATTTACTGAAAACATCCCCATTCAGTCGCGAAGGTCGTCTTGATTCTATCCTCAGGCATGATTTTGATCTAATGGTACCCAGAGAATGCATTAGTGAAGGAGTACGCTTCCTCTAGCCACCTACCTTATCCATTACCTCATCAGTGAATGGAGTAGAGAAAGGATCATGTACGCAAGCATCATTCAACTTGCTGAGATCTACGCATATCCTTATTTCATCCTTCTTCTTCTTTTCCTGTAACACCATTGGGCTTACCCAATCAGATTCTTCTATGGGCTCAATGATGCCTACCATGAGAATCTTGTCTAGCTCCAAGCAGACCTTCTTCTTATCCTTCAGATTGAGATGGTAAGGTCTTTACTTAACTGGCTTCGTGTCAGGTTTTAATGTGATCTTCATAATGCCCAAGTCTCTTATTATCCCCTTTACCTCTGTGATCTTGGTAGGGAACGAATCCTGGTATTCGCAAGTAGTTCGATGACCTTATCTACCATCGTGTCATCCAAGCAATCTCCAATCTTCATGAATTTGGGCTCTGCCTCCATACCAATATTTACCTATTTCATTTTTAGTAGTGCAATTATCTTAGGATTCTCAATCTGTGGTCCCTCAACCTCACGGTGCTCCTCGGTTTTAGGGATATTAATTTTTCGTGGATCCTTGTCTTCTTCTTTAGCAGTCACATTATAGCATTCCAGTGCATGGCTCAGCTAAGTAGTCTAATCAGGTTGAATCAGATCCAAAAGATCCTACGGTATCCTAAAGATTGTTGCTTTAACTTCTTGTAGCACTTCGCCAATATAGTAAAACCCATCTTCAAAGCTAAACATCATTATGAATCCTTCGCGCTGAATATCCCACTCACATATACCATGGTGAAGCTCTATCTCCAGGTACTAGTTCATCAGGATGACATCTAAGGTGTGACAGAACAAGTGAACCCATATAGGTTGGGGCTTCGCTCCATAAGCCTTAGCCCATTTAGCCAAGTGTGGTGCAGATCATCCTTCCCATCATATTTGACTATCATTCATACCTTCGGCTTCCCAAAGCATGTTCTCATCATCCTCCTACACCCGTGCCAATTGTCAAAGCTACCCTTGCGCATAGCCCACCATCTCGAACGTGTAGCGCACAGTGCCCGGTCTAAAGCCTAGAAGTGCTGTTACTCTAGTACTTCCCTCTCAAATTCATCGAAAAATACATCTACATCATTCAAGCCATCGTAAGTGGGCAGATTTCTTATCTCTGATGATAGATAGTCCAGTGACTAGGTCATCATGTTACAGCTCAGCATGGTTACTTCATGTAGCTGATTCTGTGAGTGCTCTAATTCTTCATCGGAGTCTGAGGTGTAGGAACTCTCACAATCCCATGTAATTTGTCCATCTGATGTCGGATTCACCCAATCTTGGTCTCGCACGGTTATCTTATATATGCAGTCCAAATCGTCATCACTCTCATAATCACGAATTGATTTAGTATAGCGAGATCTTTCAACGGGATGAAGGGGGACTATTACATGAAGTGATTTCTTTTCAAATACCATGTTTCGCTTCTTTAGGTTGATTACCCCATTCATGTCAGTAGCCCAATCAATGCCAATGAGAATAGGGTAGGGGTCGTTGTCATCCATAATTTCTATTACTTCAAAGTCAGCCAATGCACTGACACCTTCAATATCTACAATTACTCCTTTCAGTCATCCCATGGTGATGATATTCTGCATATTTTCCATCCATAACTGCGTCGGAGACCACTATAGCACGGGTCTCTCCAT